>JBBPRF010000151.1:0-49212 GCA_038092875.1 Lanmaoa pseudosensibilis
GTGCTTTGCTCTTTCCTTCATCAGGACGAGTGGCATGAGCAGAGACATCAAGACCAGAGGGACCAGCACCCAGAATGGGACGTCACAGAGAGCTCATCGAGCGGAGCGCAGGTCCAGGCAAGGTGACACTTTTAAAATTGTAGACGAACTGTATAGTAATTATATCATATTATTCTCACGATCGAATTATTCCCACGAGTCGCTTTGAGCCGGACGATTCTGGCTGAGAAAACCCTCCACTACCGTGGGAGTCGGGGATTTCGGTCTTACATAATCGGGTGGCGATGCACTTGACAACGGAGCTTCCGGGAGTTTTCGTTGCCGGGTCAGAGTGGCAGGATGTGCATCTGATTCTGATTTATCTCTCAACCATGTCCCCTAGGCATGTCGTTGAGGCTCCCGTGGCGAGTTCGATCGATGTATTCAAACCAGATATTTTCAAAGGAAAAGTCTTGTTCTGCACGGGAGGTGGGTCTGGGATATGTAAGTCGATGACTGAGGCCATTGTACGTCCAAGTCTATGCTGCGTCTGAAAATGAACTCCAAACTCACGGACGGTAAAGATGAGGCACGGTGCTAGTGCAGTCATCGTAGGGAGAAAGTAAGCCCTACTGCTTTCATCTGAGTTGGGACATCCGGCTGACCATCCATTAGCCTCGAGAGACTCACGGACAGCGCCAATGCACTCTCTCGGGCCACAGGCCAGACATGCATCCCTGCGCAGGCCGATGTAAGACAACCCCAACAGCTCAAAGGCGCAGTCGCCAAAGCGACAGAGAAGTTCGGGCGTATTGATTTTGTCATCTGCGGTAGGTAGGTTTGAGTTCCTTCGTTGAACTCGTCGATTATCGTCGGGACAGGTGCAGCGGGTAATTTCCTCGCATCTATTGATGGAATGTCGGAGAACGCGTTTAAAACCGTCATGGAAATCGATACCGTGTGTTCGCTACTCATCTACCCACACCATTCCCTAATCGGTATTATAGATTGGAACATTCAACACTGTTAAGGTTACATTACCTCATATCCGTGCATCCTGTGGCTCGTATATTCACGTTAGCGCAACGTTGCATTACAGAGGTGCTTTCCAAGTTTCCGTCCTTCGTAACGGTAGTTTATCCTCCACTAGGGACGCCTTATCAGGTTCACGTTTCAGCTGCCAAAGCCGGAGTGGACGCTCTTTCTGCGGTCCTAGCGGTCGAAGAAGGTCCCCGAGGAGTGCGCTCTAACGTCATCGCACCAGGACCGATCGGGAATACAGAAGGCATGTCTCGGCTTGCCAATCAATCAGGCAGCAAAGACAAGCCCTATCCACTTGGTCGCATCGGTCACTTGAATGACATTGCAAATGCTGCGGTCTTTCTCTTCAGTGATGCAGCGTCATATATTACAGGTCAAGTACTTCCCGTCGAGGGAGGTTGCGAACACCTAAGAACGCCTCAGTTGCCTTACCCACAATCTGTGCTCGACCCTGATAGCATCAAACATATGATCAAACCCAGGTTGTGATTTTGTCCCACGTCTGTCCCTGTTGTTGTGGCGTCTCCAATTACATACCGTTGAACATGACATGACTCAGGCAGAGCATAAACATTGTACCAAATGGAGAATGTCTTGTCACTTGGCATACAGAAATTTCAATGACAGAATGACAGTCCAAATACTCCAAGCCTGAAGGTGCTGTATGTCTTTTGTCGTGACTTACTGAAACACCTCCAAACGGCGAGAAGAATATCAGGACCCCTGAATATACCTATAAATGCCTGATGGGCCAATCCAGGCAAAAAAAAGGCCTGATCTCATCCAAACAAATATGGCACAGACGAAGCAGAGGCCTGATTTTATCTGGACGACTCACCACCCCTGTCGACACATACATTTGGATTGGGCATTTAAAGGTATATTCAGGGGGACGAGGATACCCTCCTCTTTTTTCTTCTATTAATCCTACAGATGAGCAGTCAGGTAGCCCCATCCATCCAGACAATATCTTGCCCGCCAGGTTGATTATAATTCAACTTTCATTTCCTATATCTTTTTAAAGAATTGATTAATCCAAGATTAGTCTATTGGATCGACAACAACTCAAACTACAAGTCTCGCGATGCACTAAGAATAATTTTTCTTCAGGAGCCGCAGGTTAGTTGGTGACACCAACGAGAACGTTAAGTCCACCGATGATGCACAACAACAAGTCCACAACACCGCACACAAGGGCAATGACGGGGCCCAAAACACCGGTCAAGGTAGCAGCGACGAAGATCTGGAGGCAGCTGACGAGGTCAAGGACAGCATTCCTTAAAGTAACCTTGTCAGTAAATAATAACGATAGAAAAGGCATCCATACAGCAAGTTGCAAATGATGGTTTGAAGGGTGCCAACGGCACCACCAGCAAGCGCGGTAACAATCAAAACCAGGGTGTTCAGGATGGTAAGTACCAACTGTTAAACCAACATTGTTAAATTATAGATTTACGATCGCGCCAATGCACTCACGGCAAGGAGAGCGTAGATAGTCGAGCAGAGGTCTGTAAGGTCAAGACCAGACAAGTCGACCTCAACCGTAGCTTTCAGTTCGTCAACAGTGTACAAAACAATGTCGGTAATCTGGACAACAATGCCAGAGACCGTGTCAACGTCGGGGGTACCAGAGCCCTGGCAAGAGGCTGTATGGTTGTCACAATGAGACCAAAACACAGAAACAATCGACATACTAAGCTGGCCGCTGAGGGGCTGGATTTGTGAAGTCGCGTTAATGAGGATGCTGATGACAGGCTGCAGAGCAGCATCATTGTCAGAACCACTGGCAGACGGAACACATGAAGGAACAGCGTCGCGGGGAGCAGCGGAGGGAGCGGCAGCAACAAAGCTAGCGGCGGCGAGGAGGAAAGCAGGGATAAAAGAGAGGACGCGCATCGTGAGTGAGATGTAAAGAGTGACTGGTATCAAAAAAAGCTGTAGCAGGAAGCAGGAAGCTAGCGTACCAGGTTGAACCACCCTAGTTTTTATAGGTCTCTGGAAAGGCCATGATCTCGGCAATCTGACCGCGCATGCGATGACAGATAAATGATTGCAGAATTTTCATCCGAACGTTATGTAGAATGGAAGCTCAAACGAAGTACGTCAACACTCAGGGTCGTATTGTGGCTGTCGAGTTTAACGTTCTTTTGTCAATGACAATATGATACAAGACTCGCCTTTGCAGATCCATATCAAGGCGCCATGCCAAGCCAACGATATTGAACGATCTTGACTTGTTTGCACTTCGGTTTGGAACACCACCTTTCTTCAGGTACTTCACACGTAAGCCAGCTTTAGTTAAGCTAAGCTCGTTGCTCCGAGTCGATGAAACAAGTCGCAGCCAATGCGGTGGCAAATCTTCCATGGCTACATGCTGTAATTTTTGTCAACGAAGTGGCTCTTTCCCGTTGAGGCGAGAGCTCTGATTGGCTGCGTGTTTCCAAAATGGGCAAAACCCTGAACTAACCCACACTAAAAAAAATAACCGCACGTATACGCGGCGTTTCTGCATTCCAGCCAGTGGCAGTTTGTTGATTTTGAAAAAATGTTACGTACCAGTGTTGAATAACTCAAGCAGATCATTACGTAATCGAAGTCGCTCGTCCGCTTGCGCTATTCTTCCTGTCCCCGTCCCGGGCCTACTATTATGAGCGCGCGGGGAGACTGCTTTCTGTCCTTGGCGGATGGGCTTGGAATTGTACGCATGGTTAGGTTGGAAAGTCCAATGCCATCCGTGTTTGTGGCGCTACTTGCTTGACAAGTCACGACAATCAGCTGGCATTTGTTTGAGACACGGAAATTGGATTCCTAAAAAGTAAAAAGTTGGTCACCGCTCCTCCGTTGTGATCGAGTGCAAGGTCGATGAGTCTCGTAAACATCTTGGTGGGCCAGCCAGTGAGTGCCCGCACTTCGCCAGATCTACGTATTCGTCGGATATTAGTGGCGAGAACGGAGGCACGCTTGGCGTGCGTTGCCACAGTCCTGTCAAACAAGTTGATACAGGTTTCCCCCCGTCATTGAGAACGCACGTCAAGAGGGTCTACTAAGTACTTACCGCCTCGCCTTTTTGGCGATGCGCTTGGTCGTGAAGGTTTGAAGGGTCGGGAAGCGTGAATCGATTTCTGCTATGTAAATCACAACGGACGTGCCACTGGTCGTCTCTCGCCACCTGGATCGTTCGTACGTAAGGTTTGCGCTGAATACCTCAGGATTCCGCTTGAATCAGTGTGTACCCTGTACTAGACTTTCTCACAGCGTATGGAGCAATAAAGGTTGACGTTGATGCCACTATGAGATTTATACATTGCGAGCTAATTTGCATTACCAGGGCAAAGTGAACAGATTGATAACTATCTACGCCGCCGGCTCATTGCCCATTTCCCGAGCTACGTTGTCAATGGTCGGAACAACCTACACGCGACAATCTCCCTGGCAGAATGACAGTGGCGCTGAGGCTGTGCATGCCCCATCAGTCGCTGTGCGCACTTGCGCCGATGAGTCGGCGCTGCTGTCCAGCGCTTCCCACCAGAACAAATGAGGAGATTTGTTGCGAACACTACATTCCGTAACGTTACAGGATCTATCCAACGAGGAGAGCGCCTGCCAGACCAAGTGTTGAACGACCGCGTTCCCTACCCCAACTCGCATCAGAGCGTCCATGCACGTTCTCATCACAGGCGCAACCGGTTTCATAGGCAAGCATGTCCTGTCCGATGCCCTAGTAGACAACAGAATCACGAAGGTGACTGTTATCGGAAGACGTCCGCCATCGTTCGATGGGAAACACATGGAGGAGGTGAAAGCGGCCATCATTCGAAAACTCACGATCATCACCCGCGAGGACCTCTCCATCTGGGATTATGAACGAGACACCGAACTTGTCTCGGCACTTGCAGATTGCAAGGCGTGTATCTGGTAGGATTCTCTTTCATGGGCTGTTCCCGTGTCTTTTCTTTTTTCTTTTTCGTTTTGCGCGATCGATCCGTAGGCTGATCCAGAGCGCCACAACGATTTAGGTGCATAGGTGGTAAAGCCGATAATTTTTCGTCCCCTCAAGAGTTTGAACGCGTCTCGTGCACGTTCACGCTCAACGCGGCACATTTCCTGTCCAAACTTGCCCAAACCCAAACCGCGCAAGACCAAACCGACCGTGCAGCCCACCCCTTCCGGTTCTGCTACTGCAGCGCCAAATGGGCCAACCGCGCCGGCAAAGCCAGCAGTGGCTTGTACTTGTTTGACGCACAGACTCGAAATATGAAGGTATGTGTGGGTCTTCGTGGACGTCCCCACCTCGTTGGTACTAGTTTCCCTTCAGTAACGATGCACTTTTTCTTCTTGTTTCTTCAAGGGACGCGTCGAGACAGAATTGTTGTCAGTAGCGGCTCAGTCGAATGGGAATATGGATGCCTATATCTTCAGGCCTGGCAGTGTTATTTCACGCACGACTGTCACGTCTCTCGGCGGACTGGCTTCCACGGTGGCGTCCGCTGGCCTTCGCATCATGCCCTCGGTTGTCACCAACGTGGAACGAGTGGCCAGGGTCTTGGTAGATGCATCAGTTGGTATACGGGTCGAGTGGCAGCGTCAGGGTCCCGATGGAGAGAAAGACACATGGGAAAGCGAGGACATTGTTTCTTGGTCCCTGGGACTGGGTGTATAATTTAAAAGCAAAGACTCGATGTCGACTAGCGCTAAATGCTAAATGTAACCTTGTAGACTCCAGACTCCGGGCTATTCATCCCGAACCCATTCTGATCTGAAAAAAATAGATCATTTCTTCAGGTTTCACAAGATCAAATTCCCACTGGAGTTTCACGATGGAGTTTGGGCGACTTCGATAAGCCACATCAAAAAGAAGACCGAATGTCTTTCATATATTTCAATCGCAGTTACCCATGGTACCGTTACCTATGGATTTGTTGTTCATGCGAGCATGGAAGCGAGAGAAGCTAGACGGACCGGCATCACCGGGGGACAGAGTAAAGGCTTGCTGAGTTTTGGCTCTACTCACGCGACAAGCAATCAAATTTCAGAGTTGTCCCCAGGCGCGAGCTAATCTTAGAGTTGAGAGTTGGTCTGGGGTTCTCACCAGTGAGCTAGCTTCTTTGTCTCTAGACAAACGGTTCACACTGGCTACATTAATATAGAAGATGCGCGAGACCAGTGAATTTTCGAGGAATACGATCCATATGGAGGTAGTATGAAAAGAGTCCTATAATGGATGCTTTCCGAGCTGCGAGTCCTTTTCCTTTCAGGAGATGGTCATGTTCAAACCCTGTGCGATGCGTTGACCCAAAGTCTCATTCACATGCTGGAAGAGCTTGAGCTGCTTGTTAATGATACTCGTGTTAGTAGCTTGACCCATGTGCCAGACGACGTTGTAGATCAGGTGCTCTTGGTCGGTCTCAGAGAGACCATTCCACTATATTACGTAGCGGTTGTCAATTGCCGCGTCATGATTCTGAGCAGGATCCACTTACGAAGATCCTGGGGAGATCAAAGTCTTGCTCGGTTGGCGTGCTGACATATTTGACAGCACCGCCGACCCAGATGGTATGATTGTCATCGTTGTAGGGGCGGACCTCCACGTTGAGCATGTCTTGCTGTGACCAGAAGTTGGGGCGCTTTCCTTGGTTGTTGAAGCTCATGGCACCATCTCGAAGGAAGTTGGCTGGTGAGACATGATGCTTAGGTTGAGCATGTCCATCATGTAAAGCGCGATGGCGACTCACCGACAGGGTTTAAAGGGCAGTTAACCTATAACCATGCGTCAATAGAGGTTTGCGGATAATAATGAAATTTATCAGTACGGGTAGTTGCTTGGAGTTGATACCAGTGCGGTAGCGCTGAGCGTCTGCGAGGGAATGGGCTCGTGAAACAGAAGCAGAGAGTCAGGATAGACTAACCGCCGTATGCGAACAAACGTGCTTGAAGCGTCGGGTCCTCGGTTGGCTCAAGTCCATTGGGCTAAAGGCAAGGCATTAGGCGTAGAATGAAATTAGAACAAGAATGCAAACCATATGGGAGGGATCGAAACCGGCTTGTTCCACCTCATCAAAGTAGTTTGTGCTAAAAAAAAAAGGAAGGGTAAACGTGCATCACAGTGGGAGCGTGATGCGGTCTCACGGGTTCTGCATGAGTGTAATTCTACCAATCTCTTGGTAGGGAATTTCGTCTTGGAGCCACTCTACGGGTGATTATATTAGCCAAGCTGTTGACTGTTAGAAGCGCGACCGGCTTACCTTTCGTGAGATCAAAAATGTTGTCTGATACCAAGTCAAGCACAATTCTCAGATTCCGATCAAAATCGGTGCTTACATTTGTAGGTCTCGGCCTGTTGTGGGGTCATGATTTGCCAGTAAATAGTCCAGCTGGGGTAGTCGCCTGCTTCGATGGAGTCGAAGAGATCTTGAACACCAAAGTCGGGGTTCTGGCCGGCCTGTACAATAGACTCTTGGTTGGTGTTGTTTTTGATGCCTTGGTCAGAGACGGCGATCGTTCTAGGGCACGCTCGAGACGGTTGAGAGCTGAATTTTGAGAAACACTCACTTGATGTAGTACCACTCGGTGTCACTCACGACCGCGCGGAAGGTGTTACCACTGTACCCATTCATATGTCTGCCGCGGAATTAGGATATAGCTGGGCATTAGAAAGGACGAGAACGGACCGGAAGCCATAAGGCGTACCCAAATCAGACATGGTGCGCATAACCTACGTGACACGGTATGAATATTTGGAAGGGTGGGTGCCAGGCATGTGACCGACCTGGTAGATGGACTCATTATTTCCAGACAAGTAATCTAACCAGGGATGTCAGTACAAGTCACGGAAATGTTGTCAGGCACATACCCCAGAAGTTCTGCAGGGGAAGAAGATTGAGCGAGGGTTTGGGTTCCAGAAAGGGAAATGCTCACATTATGATCAAGCAAGTTTGTCTGCGGGTTGCGCTTCTGCGAATGGATAAAATCTGCAGCCGCGGGCTTTGTCAGCTGCGGATGGCGTCCTCGGTGAACACAACCTACGTGGGAACTTGACTGGGTCACGGAGCCAGAATACTGGATGGTTGAGGAACACCTGCAAGCAGAAGCTTGAGTCTAGACGGTGATCTCACGCCAAGACTACAACCCACCCAGTCTAGAATTCCTTCCTCTGTGCGCAACCTGGAGCACAGTTAAGCCGACATCGTACCACATCTCATATTTTTGAAACATACTTAAAGGCAAGACCTCGCAGGTCTCGGACAGTGTCTGCGTTTCCAAGATTCCCGGCGATCGTCGAAAAACGCGCCGTCACCGAGGTGCGCTTGCCGACAGTGTCGAACACCTTCGCCATGCTGTGGTTCATGGCGACGTCGGTAGTGACCTCGAACCAGCCATGAGCACCTCCTCCCTTGGCATGGATAGTGCGCTCAGGCTAGATCACAAAAGGTAAGAAGCAGGAAAAGTAGCGGGGACACAGCACTTACAACTCGCTCTCGGACAAAGTGAGCGAGGTGTTCAATCTGAAATGATGTGCGATGAGGACGGACAATTGAGCCGGAAACAAAGATGATTAATATTACCAGATTAGTCGATTTGATCAGCAAGGGACCCGTGGTACCCAATCTGTCCGCCATATAGGGGTTGGGATAGCTATAATGGGCAGATTATCATGAGCATCTTTGATCGAGAAAGATGAAGTGACCATGCTCACGGCTGGCCCCCGGAGAGGGTGTATTCTAGCGAAGTGGATGGGTCATTGACGATAGATTCCTGCTGACTTGGACCCTGGTAAAGATCGAAGTAGGGCAGACTGGAATCACGCTTGGCCTTGGCAAACACGGACGAAAGTCCTGAGAACAGGAGAGTGGTGAGAGTGAAGAGACGCATCGCACACAATCACTGCGCTGGGAGGGGAACAGCTGACTCCTGAGATGCTGGAGGGATGGTGTTTTATAGAGCTCGGGTGCTGCATGATACTCGTCAAGTCTTGGAAATTTCTGGCAGACCGTGGTGAACATTGCTGGACTGTAAATGAACAGTTGCTGGGGAAAGCTGAAACGTGAAGCTGGTGCCAGTGATGGTGGCGCTCGAGATGGTGAGAACCCGTGGTAGAATATAGGACAAGTGATAATATTATGTAGCGACCGTCTAAACTAGTCCTACGTGGTAGAATTTAGACCTTGCAGCAGTAGAGTGCACAGCCGAGAGTGGGAGAAACGACTCTTGCGAACGTGGGGGATACTACTCCGAGTAGATGTTTCAGAAACTGTCCAAATGGTGCTAGACAAAGTTGAGGGAGACATATATAGCGAGTCCTTTCCAGCCCGCCCACAAAGTTGCGAGCCAGGCATGCGACCTGTCCGCACTTAAATATACAAGTGATGTCGGCTCGACCAACTCCCCGAACTTCCCGGAAGCCTAGTGCCGGTAGCAGAAGCTGGACCTAGGTGTCCTCGGATGTTTGCAGAATCGACGTGTGATAGTGGTTGTGTTGTCATCATGTTGAGGTCGAGGCTTCACAAAAATCGCAGAACTATGAGATTACCACTTTGAAGATGGGAATCTCTTCCAATCTGAGTTCAACTTCTCACACAGAACCACAAGCTTGGTTGTCCGGCAACTCAGGCTTTTCGCGTCAGTGCGCAGTCATCACGTCTGTTCAGGTTCGTTCGGTTCTCACAATAACTCATCCACTTCCCCGGACCTGCTTGCCAGTGCTTCCTTTGTGGTTCTGACTCCGAAGTTGCCGGCTCCCAAGCGAGAAGATGCTTCGTTGACGCCACGAAGTCGATAGGGAAGATGGTGTGATTATTGTTCCGTCCTTTCACTTGCCGTACTACAGATTATGATCCGGAACCGAGAGATCTACTGCATGACACAAAGCACACCGTGCACTACACGAGGCCGCCGTTCTTTCAATCGTGCTCAAAGACTTGATGGTCCGAAGAACGTTATCATGCATTCCATGATTAACTCCGGTCAATTCAACAATACCCATGCGTCTTACAACTTGACCAAATAGCAGCCGTGCCCGCAGCCCCGCTAGTTAGTTGGGGGGGTCGAAATGTATGTGGGGCCTACCAGATCAAGAGCTTGCCCGGAAGTTTTTGATTTCGCATCTAGAGCCAGGGCATAAATTTTCGAGGTGATTGGAGTCCTACCAAAGTCAACTGCCAAAAGTAGTGAGTGTGCGTGCTTCGAACGAGCGTGGTTGTCCGGTTTTCCATAGAGGCATCCCCCAAAGGCAAGTAACAATGTCCGTTCGATGCATACATTCTGGAAAACATTCCCAGGTTTCCTGACACCTGATGGCACTGAGCTGTGGTCGTGGGTCAGTCACTTGACCTGACAGTAAGTGTGCGCGCACACGTTTCCACAACCCACACCTAGCGGGACAATCCCATTGAAGAAATGTGTACTTGCGCACCACGGAAGTATGTACCTTCTCCAGGGAGAGTCAGAGCTTTAAAAAGCGTGCTGATTGAGTCCAATCAGCACCAGCAGATACTCCCCATGTTCGACATCTATTTTGTAGCTTCTTCAATTCTCGGTGGGGTTCTCCTCACACTTTTCGCCAATGTGGCGTCTGGAAAGCTTCCCAGTGTTCTGAGGAGAGTGGGAGACATATCCACCTCTGGTGCTGTTAGTATATTTCACTACGGTGCCTAGTATTGAAAACTGAACTCCTATCTTGTAGAGCGCCATACGCGCCGTTTTCAAGGGGGACACCCCCGACTATAGCGGAAAGCCCTTGACCAGGTAAGCGAGTTGACCCTCCATCCAAAATCCAAGTATGCTGAAGTGTTATGTAGAGCACAGGTTGCGGCGGCCTTCCCCGAAGGCACTTGGCAGCGTGAGGCATACGATGATTTCAAGAGGGTGCTACTCGACGAAGACCTCGTATTCCCATGCATCTATGCTTCCAAGGGCTTCAAAACTGATGATCAGTTGTACTTGTTCATCGATTCCGATGACCTCTCCAACCCCCGCCATATTCGGTCTCTGGCCACTGCACTGACCGCGTACTTGCCGCAAGCGCACGACCTTGGTCCAAACACATCGTTGGTCTTGTTGGCGAAGAAGATGCCACATCAAAGGTCGATTGAAGAGTACAACAGACTGTTCTGGGAGCTGCTCAACGGCCTAGCTAAGCTCGACACGAAGCCATGGCCCACGAATGTGCCTCGTGACATTGACACCGACAATTGGTGCCTCTGCTTTGGTGGGGAGCCATTCTTCACCGTAATTCAGACCCCTGCGCACCAAGTCCGTCGCTCGCGCTACGCACCCGGCCTCACCATTGTGTTCCAACCCAAGTGGATCTTCGACATTCTGTTCAGCACTGATGCAAAGCGCGCTGGGGCGCTCGCTAAAGTTCGCGCCCTCCTTGCAAAATACGACCCCATCCCTGTGAGCCCGGAACTCAAGAACTACGGTGACGCTGGTTCCCGCGAGTCCAAGCAGTACTTCCTGCTGGACGAAAACGAACCAGCCTCGTGCCCTTATGACAAACTGAATAACTCTGAGGTCTTGAAAGCTTAAAGGCAGGCAGATTTGCTGCCTCTGTCGAACATGTGATCTGATGTGCGCTCTTCAGCTAGTTTGCCTCTGCAACCACAACACCTTCTCGGAAAGGAAAATCTTGTTGATGACGAAACCGAAATAGAATTGAACTTCAATGTTCAAACGCTCAATGTTTACTCTCACGTTTCCTTTGCAAGTATTTCATAGTTGCCTGTGACAAATCCACGCCAGCGTGCAATTGATCCGAACAAACCTGTATTTTGTTATTCTACTGTGAGAGGTTTCACGGGAAGGATTTGTGACAATCACAGCTGCAATATTACTATACAGCGACTGAGACAATACGCTATGGCGGCTGCCGGTGACTGCCGGTCCGAGGAAATTGATGTTCTTGCGCAAACCCTGGGTAGGGGGTGATCCATGCTTTTTTTAGTCTCTCAGCCTGACTTTCCGCATGCGGATAAGCGGATATGCGTTCAATGAGATGGGGAGATTCCCTGCCCACACCGAGGCAGTTAAGAATCTGATTTCCTCTCGTCTTCCTCATCGTTTGTTATGACGTCCCCCCCGTTCACCATTATCGGCACTCCCTTCAGTACCTTTACTCGCTCCATCACACTCGGACTCACCTACAAAGGTATCGCCTTTAACCAAGTCCGTGTCGTGCCCCACTCCGACACCGCTTACGAGAACCATCCGTTCGGATTCTTGCCCACACTCATCATCCACGAGATCGATGGCAAGAAAGTTGATCTCAAACTGAGAGAGTCTCAGGCGATCGCGCGTTACATCGATCGCATCGCACCAGAGCCCACGCTCAACATCGTCGATGGTGACGGACATTCCATCACCACCGAGCAGATGTGGGAATTCGTCAGTTTCGCAGGCGCACACGGTGAGTTGATAATCTGATTACCCGCTCACGGTTTTGGATCGCTGTGGGGTTTTTTCACCGGTTCTGATGGACTTTATTTTTCCAGGTTTCCCTGCCGTGGAAAAAGGGGTCGTCAAGCCCCGCGTCGCAGCCAATGACGAGGGCAAGCTCTCAGATGCTGAGATCCGCAGCAACATCGCAGCTGGCGTCGAACAGCTCCGCAAATTTCTCAAGAGGAGCGAAGATAACATGTCCCCAGAGGGATTCGTCTTTGGCGAGAAATTAAGTTGGGCCGACTTCTTCCTCTTCCCGCTGTTGGCGGATCTTAGGGCCATACCTGAAGGGGAATTGATTAGCCCCCGTCTTCTCAGATGGATGGAGAAAATGGACCAGTTGGAGGCTGTTCAGAAAACCAAGCCGGGCACCTTGTCCGCCGGTGCACGCCCCCCTTAAGACCCCCCACAAAGCGCTTTTCCCTGCGAACACATCTGATTGTGTCTTTTTTTTTCTCTCCACAAAGCTGTGGCTCGGTTAAACTCCGCAGTAGAATAGATAAAGCAAATGTGTTGTGTATCTAGATCTTGCATGTAAAGAAAACGAAAAGTTGATTGCTCGTCTGAATGTCACGATGACGGATGGTTCCGAAGTACATACTTCCGCGGACATATTTGCGTTCATTGTTCGAGCTCGCTTAATGAATCGTTACAGCTTCCGATCGCTTACTTAACCTACACGACTTCCTAATATGTGAATCGCTCTCTAAGTACGCTCTCTGGATCCACCCCGGCCGCGGTAAGCGATTTCATTGCGTTGAGCACAAAGGGAAGGGGTCCACAGATGTGCGACTCCCGCTCACGCGCACCCACGCTCTCAAAGAACGTCCCATTGTCATCAATTCGTCCTTCGTGCAGCGTCACCGTCACAGAAGCCGGTAAGCGTGGCAGGCGAGTCGGGGGAGCACGATCAGTGAAGAGATGGATCGCAAGCGTCAGATCAACCGGAGGACGATCGTTGCCGTTATGATCGCCCAGTCCGGGGTCGGAAACGTCATCCCGGCCCTCATAGGCTTCAAGTACGAGGGACAACATCACCTCTGGCTCGCGCGACGAAATGGCGAGGACAACGTTCCAGATGCCATACGTGCGCCGTGCGAGATTGACGACGTAGCGCGCCAGGCCGAGGAATGGCGTCAGCCCAATTCCTCCCGCGATCCAAAGTAAGTGACGGCCCCCATCACATGCAGCGAGAGGCTCCGGTAATGGAAAAGCCCCCCCAACGCCGCGCAGCTGTGCGACGATTCCCAGAGGTACAACGTCGACGGCCGTGCCCTCGCTATTTGGGTCAACCTTGTGCGCGAGCTGATGGAGAATTGGTGTGACGAGTCCATGTTTGATCAATCGGATCGTGAGGGAGAACGTGGTCGGAGATACCGGGGTGGGCGGCACGGACACGGTCCAGGTGCGAACGCAATCGTCGCTCTGGGCCCAGGTACCAGGCGTCCAATTCACGAGTTCAGGAGCGCGTTCCCGAACAAAGTGGGAGAGGTCGAGAACTGCGTTCTGACTCGCGTGAATTTGCACGGGACGCGACGCCACGAACGTGAACGTCGCCAACGTGTCGTTGTGTACGCGCGTCTTGACGAGTAAAAGGGCGACGTCTTCGTATGGGGCTACCGGCGGTTTCTCTTCTGACAGGTAGCAGATGGGGGGACAATAGGGACTGTCCTCCACCGTGCCTGGCGTCTGGCGTATCGGCAGCGCATTTTCGACAAAGGAAAAACCCGTTACGTATATGGTGGTGACCGCGCTCACACGGGGCATGAGTTTTTTCGCTGCTTCTCCGAACAGCGTCTCCGCTCTACCGGTCACATAGAGAATCGTGCCTGTGGAGAAGGAGGGAAACACGATGCCTGCTAAAGGAGTGATGAGGATGTTTCCCAGAGAGTTCATCATCCGATTGCCTGGAAAAAACATGAGGACTCAGCACAAGAAAAGGTCCGTTTTGTTGAGGCAATGCGTACCATTATAGTTTGGTAGCACGAAGGTTCTCCCATCCCCTGGGTGCACCCGAACGAATCCCGGTCTACCACCGCGGTGATTAGTACCGGCGCGTGAGGGGTGAGCGTCTGCATCCTCGGGCCGGGCGACATAATATGTGGCAAGAAAAGCCGTGTCAGCCTGATGAACAAACTGAATGACATCGTCCGGCAGTCTTTCCCCTTCTGCCAGGCGCCAGCGGTCGTGAACGACACGCGGCGCGACGTTCGGGTACGGCTCGAAGTCTCGCACTTTGATATACTTTGGACACAACCTAGGCGCGACCGGCGGTGCAAGTCAATTCACAAGTTCCCTTGGCCCGTCGGACGATGGAGACGCACCCCAATGCATGTGAGACAGATAACTCGAGCGTCAGATCACCACTGCCATTGAAACTAGCATGCGACACTCGGCCGGAGAACTTGTTCCTTCGACGCGTACTCGGCTCGAGACCGAGCCCCGAGGCAAACGGGTTGTCTTTCCGACCGTTAAAGTGGCCGAGGGTGGTGGAAATAGGATCACCAGGCCACACGTGTGCGTGGATGTGGAGTGAGGTGTTCGTCGGGGAGTGGATGAATCCCGGCGTGCCCTGAGACGAACAAAGAATGGACGCCCAGGGCCGACCCTCGTTGT
The DNA here is from genome assembly GCA_038092875.1 of Lanmaoa pseudosensibilis. Classification (NCBI taxonomy): domain Eukaryota; kingdom Fungi; phylum Basidiomycota; class Agaricomycetes; order Boletales; family Boletaceae; genus Lanmaoa; species Lanmaoa pseudosensibilis. The sequence goes on from JBBPRF010000151.1 coordinate 15,070, forward strand.
CTAGGGTCGTGATCGGGACATAGTGCAGACGGGTGCTATAGAATATACGATGCTGATCGGGGAGTTTGTTGACGATTGCACTAACGGACACACGCTCAGGCAGGCACAGCAGCCTTTGAACGGCCTGTTCGCCGGGGTGCCATCCCTGGAATGCTTGATCGACGGATAGCATGATGTTGAGCAGCGAAAGAGGTTATTGTGCTGAATACGAAGAGGAGGACAGGTTAGCTCGTCGTTCTAATCAATCATTTCAATATGCATCTATCGACCAATACCCAGGGCTATCGGTTTCTCTCGCAATTACATTGTGGGGCCCGCCGCGAGAGAATCACGCAACATCTTAGAGAAGTTGCGATTGTGCAATCACCCGACATGCCTGCGATATATCAAGACAATCAACACGAGACCAGCCTTCCATTACTTACCTGAGCCGCCAAATCACTGAAATCAGATAAACACCGCCGTGCGGGGCTCACGGAGCCCCGTAGTCAGCAATATGTACCAACCGCCGGCAAACCGAAAACCACGGCAACACTACGGGCCTGAGTGGCTAACCTCGAATCCAAATATGTCTGCTATCGTAAGATGGACTGTCGACCATCTATACCCCACCAAACTGGGGTGAGTGTTCGGGATTTTACGGACGCCCTCCCACCATGGTGCATCAACGCCTGTGGCCCCACGAATGATCGTATCACCCAGTTGCCAACTTCATGCATTGTGCTCCATCAGCAACCCTTGGACCCAAATACGCCTGCTACTAGTATTCGTAAGATAGACTTTGGTCATCCGATCACGATGTACCCACCACGAACGCATCAACGACTTTGACGGGCCTGCGGCTCCACGCACGACGCAGCAACGAACGCGTTGAAATTGTACACCTGAGCCGTCCTCCCGAATGTGAATCCCTCTGGACGAACGTGCACCTCTTCCGCATCCCCTCGAGCGATGATCCCCTCCACGCCACACGTCCCCCTGAGAGGCAACGCAAGCTCAGATACGCCTGCGGGCAACGTCGCCGTCGTGCTGTCGTTACCGCACCGGAGCGTGACCTGTGCAGGCGCGCAGAGAAACGCGATGGCCCAAAGGGCATCCTTCAGCTTTAGAGAGTTTTCAAGAGGGGTCAGTATTAAAAACGCGCACGTCCATCGACGAACGCTCGCCTGACATTGTCTGCGTCCGCAGGCCGGCCGACGAGATCGGCCGACACCACGGCGGACGTGGGCAAGAGCTTGGCCCACATGAACAAGCGATCTTCCGCGACGCGGGGATATACGCCCGTCTAGAAAGCCTGGATGAAATAGGACATCAGATCGAGCCAGTCTGGCCGAGTGGAACGTTCGTCAGTCCATCGCTCGTGATATCAAATGTCGTGAACCGACGCTCATGGTTGTCGAACCCGTCCGTCCAGGCTTGCGATTGCGGCTGAACGCCCTCGATAGGTCCGACATACGACGACTCTCCAAAGTCGTTCCATGTCACGATCTGGGCAATGCTGATCTTGTGCCTATTCGCGACCAACAAACGCCACCGGCGCGCTAAAAGCCAGTTGTCGCCACTCATGACAAAGTTTTTGTCGTACGACGCTTTCCCGTAATGCTGAGGCGGTCGTCGAGTGAGAAGCACTGCGGATGACACCGGCAGCTGGGATTTACCGTGAAAAACCAAGGCGAGACGCCCGCCATGTAGTCTCTACCGCCGAGGTGTTGGATCCAAGAATCGTCGAGTCCAAACGTGACGTCGTCTTGACCAACCGGCCAAGAAGCCCGCCACTGGTCACAAAAGAAACCCAGTCAAGCATCCGCGTAAACAGAGGATATCTACGTACGTTGAAAGCACCATCCAATACCCTCAACGACACCAAGTCTTTCGGGTCGACGAAAAACGCCGGTACGAAACGCACCGGGGGCAATCCATCGCGCCGTACCACAACCGTCCATCCCTCGTCGGCGTTCCGAGACCCAAAGGTACAACGATCACCTCCAAACGTCGACACCAACATGCGGCCAGAACACACCAGCTGGTTCGGGTGCGATCCATACTCTCGTATGTACGCTTGAAGCGGGGCAGTGTCGTCGACTCGCGAGCAGGGTAACGAGGTCATGTCGAAGGAAAGGAAGAGTTTAAAGTCAGCCTGCAGCGCTGCCGCGTACGCATCGGCGACTCGAGCGGGCTCCCAAGGGTCAGAGCCGACATTGAGGGCGAAACCATCGATGCCTTTGGACGATGCGCGCGACATGTCTTCGACAACGTGTCAGCACATCGCGCGCGTTTCTTGGCCCTGTCGGATTACCTTTGGCCCAGTTGTCGACAGTATAGTTGTACGTGTTGCCTACGATGAAGTGGGCCACCACGAGGTTTGGTTGAACGAGGAGCTTGGGTGGCAATGCCAAGGCTTGGGACGCCACGAGCACCAGACATGTAAAAGCCTTGGCATACATCCTCGAAGGCTATCTCCGAGCTCGAACTCGACCCCGAGCCAAAAAGCTAACACACTGAAAGGTACATGGGAACTTGTGCGGCGGCTGACAATGGCTGACAGCAGATCCCTCGCAAAGAGAAAAGCCAAGCTTGAGCCAAGCTAACAACTATCTCTCGCAAAATCCAAGATACGAGATAGCAATGTTAGCACGACGATAACAAGACACCGACAATAAGACAGGGAACCGCACAGATAAACAAGCGACCAGCATGGATAGTCACTCTCAATCTATCTCTATGACATCATCCTTGTCGATCTTGTCCATGGCACTATCCAACATGACCAGCCCGTCCTCCTCTAGTCTTCTCTTCTTGCTCGGACTCCCGAGCTCTGTTGATGACGTTCCGTTTGTCTTTGCTCTCTTTGTTAAAGGTTCGACCTCGGCGACATCGTCGTCGGGGGCGGATCGCTTACGCGATGGCGCTGGTGCAGGTGTAGACGGTCGGGGATTAAAGGGTGGCTTCGGTAATGATGATGGCAATATCAATGCCGGTGCATCAGTCAGATGGTTCGGTCTGTCACAAAGCCCAGTCACCAAAGGCGGAAACACGACCCCGACGTGAAGCCACTTACGGAAGCTCGCACAAGGCCACTGCAATCGTCCCCCACTCCCCTTCCTCATCAACGATCGTCAAAAACTTGCCCCTCGTCACGCCTAGGCTCTCCAACGTCCGATCGTCGTTGTCGTCCCAGTCTGGGTCACTCAGCACGCGTTTGTCCTCGTATACACTGACTTCTCGTTTCCCGGTCCCTCCCTCCTCCCCTTCACCGTCCCCAAGAATACCGACCACCAACTCGCTGAGTGTGACACGCGATGGATCGCACTGCACCTTCGCGTATGTATCTCTGCAGATACCACATTTGGGGTTGGGAGGACAAAGATTGACCGTGCTGAGCGGAACGGCCGGTTTGAACTGCACGTGCACGTTCTTGAGCGAGGTGTAAGACTTGCGCAAGAGGTGCAAAGCTTGCAGAACAATCAGTCCCGATATGATAGCATTCGTCGTCGCGATAGCGGGGATAATATTCCCGGCCATTTCTGTTCATGTATGTCAATAAAACGTAAATCATAGATCTCATGGAGATATGTAGCACCTTTGACTTCCCAACGCGTCTTCCGTTCAATGTAGTACGCGGCTGAACGGAGATTTGAGGCAGCGGTGACGAAATCGAGTGTGTCGTCATCATCTTTGTCAAATGAAATGGTTTCTTCTCCAGCACGCAGGCGCGATGCTAAGTGGTTGGTACTGCGCGTCTTGCGTCAAACACCGGGACTGAACAGCCATAATTTAAGATGAGGGTATACCTTGATACGAAAAGGGCAAGGTTATCCTGAAAAGTTAACGCACGCTGATCCTTCAATCCACCATTTCCGTTGGACGAGGACCTTGTAGCGCCTCCATTAGCATGACCATTTATTTGTGCCTTGGAGTTTGAGGATGATGCTAGGTTTTTGGTGGGTTCCTTCACCACAAAACTGCCATCCACGATGGCATCATAGTCAAGGGGTGTCGGCTTTTCTCTTGCACGCCACATATCTGCCATAGACAACAGGTTTTTGATATCCGCATTGAAAACCTTTTCCATGTTATACACTTAGCTCTACGACACGCATCTCCGGCAACGAAACGAACCTTTTCAAAAACAGTCTTGGCTGCGTCATCAGTCGTCTCCCGGGAGCGCAATGCATTGCGAACAACTTTGTACGCCAAAGCTTCTTTTCGCAAAGTTGCTATCTCTTGTGCTGTGTTACGTCAGTCGGCACGCTGACCCGGAGCGACGAAAGACGCCGACCATTTTCGCCCTGCTTCTCAGCCTCATCTAGTTCGGTGGTGCCGTCTTCGTCCTCTCCGAATAATTGCCTATTAGCGGGAGATTAGTAAGAACGAGTAATTTGTCTACTCAGGGGCTCACGGTAAGAGATAACTTTTAGCCCAGACAATACAGTGAATCGGTTGCGAAGGGGTCGATCGGATAGTGCAAACTGGGAACGACTTTGGTGTTGGTTTCGGTATACAGTCGAAACACTCCGTGCGATCCTAATACCGAAGTGGGTGGAATGGGGCGCTTCGGGGAGATGGACGAACCTTGAGAAGAGGTTGAACTTGACCGAGGTATCCAGCTGTACCCGACTCGACGAGCGGGATACCTGCTGCCATGCACATCTTGTTCACGTGCCGGCGCGCGTCTAATTCACAGCAAGTCATGAAGCGCGGGATAGTCGCAGCGTGGATCCACTCACCGAGGTTGTCAAGGGCGTTGAGGACTATGTCAAAGGATTGGAACCACTCGATATCAAACTGGGGCTCCTTGATATTCGCGTGGATCGGTTGAATATGAACGTTTGGATTAAAAGCGCCCGCAGTCTGAGCTGCCACCTGGAATACGGAGCCGATTGGGTACGGCATTGAGAAGCCAAGTGATGTCGCACTCACCATGGCTTTGCTCTGCTTGACATCCTTCTTCTTGAAGAGAAACTGTCTATTCAGGTTGGAGAGGTCTATGGTATCCAAGTCTAAGAGTGTGATGTGACCAAAACCTGTCAAGACGATGTTCTTGACTGCGTGCAGAGAAGTGTCAGAAAGGCGTGATCATGATAAAAAACCTGACTGACGTAGTTCGCATCCAATTCCTCCCGCTCCGACCAACAAGACTTTGGTGTCCGCAAGACGACTGACGAGTTCTGAACCAAGAATTGCCTCGGCATGGGTGTAACGACCGCTTTTGCGCTTTCCATCCATGTTTGAATGGAGACTCGGTGTAGGCCAACAAGAAAAGTCGGGAAATGGTCTTGTGGATTTTAGTGTGGTCAAGGAGCGCCGCCGAGTCCACAGCTCCCCTCGGTCACGCGACCGTCACGCGTATATTACTCGTCACACTCTTCCTCCTCGTCAATATTAATGTGAATGGTAGTTATTCAGTTTCAGTGTCTCCATCCAACCTCGTGTCCATCGTCCATCATCGGCTCTACAAACCCGCGAAACATCCATGGCGCTCTCAACGTCGTGTCTACGGATCCATCAGCGCCATCTTTCCCCACTTCCACAACTAACTCGCTACGATCCTGCGACCAACGCATTCCATATCCTTCTTCGACCCTGACCTCGTACACCAGCACCTGATGCGGTAACCAGTGTAGATTCCGCCATGTCGCATTATCCATCACCTTTTCGAACAGCACCAGCGCCCGTTCGTTGATCGACGCAACCGGTCCCTTGGGCTGTCCTCCCCACCACCCCACACGGTCTCCCCCGGACTCGGCATCCCCCGATCTATGCGCATGCTTTGACCACGCTTTCGCGCCTGCTATGAGCCCCGTGTTGGTGGCCGAGGCCGTAAACGCAGAAAGGCACTCTTGGCGCGTGGGTGGGTCTGAACCGAGTGCGGAGCCTACGGTGTATGCAAGCCCGTGCAAGAGGTGCTTGGAGAGTGGGCTGCTTTGGACCTCTGCCTCGAGTGCAAGTTGGTCTCCCTGTGAAACTATGTCTTGGACACGAGCGCGCTCTGTTGCTGCAGTGGGGAGTTCTTGCATGTTATGACATCGCGGGACAGGTATGTGAGTGAGGAGCGACATTCGCGCGCGAATCGATGCTAGTATCAACTTGCAAGCGTCAATGGACATTCGGATCAATGTCTATTCGAGCTCCGCACAACTGCTATGTAAGTAAAACGAATAGATAAACACTACTTGGGAGGCGCAACTTTGCCACACTCCTTGCAGGCCCTCAGCTCTTCGCTGTTCTGCCAGCGCTGGATCACCGACTTCAACTGCGTTCCAAGATCTGTGACATGAAAAGTCTCCTTGTGAATGATCGTTGGCTTGGTATGAACCGGTTCCCGGCAGTACCACTGTAGTGAATCTAAAAAACCGTCAGTAATGGGCTAAAATCAGTGGGATATAATGTCAGCTTACCGTTCGACTCTGTCGGGCGAGTAGCTTCGATGACGATCCCGATTGTGTCTGCGAACCTCACAGGGTTGTGCGGTGTGTTTGCTGTCCGATGGATAGATGAGCGACGATGCACAAAATAAGAATCTGCATTACCAGGCAACAAAAACATCTCGCCCTCTTCGATTCTGATGTCTCTAAACGTCTCCCCATCGACTACCTTCAACAACATCCCGCCCCTATACTGATAGAACCATTCCTATGTGTGATGCCGAGTACGTGAGTGACGAGAGCAGAGAGGGGGGCTACTAACAACAGCAGACCTCGGTCTCGTTCACATGGTAGTCGTTCCGTTCGTTAGGACCCCCAAGCGCCATCACAACAAAGTCCTTCTCTCGGTACAGACAGAAGTTGTTCACTGGGGGTTTGAGGAGGTGTGCATTGGCACTGAGCCACTTGGGGAAGTTGATGGGAGGGAGAAGGCCCATGGCGACGATGAACAAGCTGAGTATGAGAGAGCGCTGACAGATGTCGTGCGTCAATTCGTGAGTTCACGAGTTGAGTTATATTACCATCTCATCTTATCTTATCTCATGCCACCCTTAACTATATATACCGTCTGACTCACTCCAACAGGCTCCTTTGCGAAAAGGTTGTCCAACATTCACATAGATCGTATATCCGGCAACGATGTTGGCAGGTCGCTTCCCCATGGCATATTCGAAATTAGCCCGGAATCTGGGCAAGATCTGTGCTCCCAGAGTGATGTCAGCCAAGGGCAACGAGCATCATCCGCAGTCACGGTTGGTCGACCTCACCAGCGCACCCCTAAATCTTCCTCGGGCTTGTCTCCTTTCCACCTCCACGACCGGGCACCCCACTGTTACACAAATGCTATCCCGGAAAAGAAAGGTGAATCCATACAAACCCCGCAAGCCTCTGTCTAATGCTAATTATTCCGAATCCCTAGAATCGGCGTGGCGGGAGGCGGCACCGTGCTACATCTGAGCCCTCACCGCTCGACGAGTTCTTTGCAAAATACTATCCCGAGTTCGAGTATGATTCCACAGAATCGGCGTCGCACGAATTCTATCGTTTGTGCGACGAGTTCAACTGGGACAGAGACAGTCCCGAAAGAGGGGACGCCAACCAGGAATTTAGGGACGCACTCGTGCAACAATTCAACAAAGTCTATGGCACCGACGAGGACAACCTCGGAGATTGGCAGAATCTGTGTTATATTGTGCACATCGAGCCAATCCCAGAGGACCTGGATGCCTGTCGAGAGGCAAGCACATCTGTCCTCCTTAATTTTCGTGCCCCTAATTCGCACAAAATTGGGATACCTAGGTTGTTCGTGGTACTTTCGTCAACCTGGTCGACCTGGTCGACACGGACACTACAGGGGAGGACGTACAGGTATTCGACTCTGAGCGTGAGCTCAGTGAATACACTCAAAATACAGGCAAGTTTTTCCCAAAGGAGAATGCCTACGCGGGAGGACTGTTGCGGTACCTCCTACGACACATTCTCCGTCCTGCGACGGAGGTTCCCTCCCGCCGCAGGATCAAAAGGCGCCGCTAAGTGAGGATCTCATTCCCGCGGGAGTCTTTTTCTAAGACGACGCGAGACGGAGCTCCACGTTTAGCAACGCGATTTCCGAGTTGGCTTGATGGTTTTCCTTTTTACTTAGACAATCCTCGAGGCGAAGCGTACAATCGACTTTCGCATGCATAGCCAATATTTCAACTCGATATAGTTACTTCGATCGTCTCTCACTCCCAGTTCTTCCCGACCGAACGTGCTAGTGGTTGTAAAATCTTTACTTTGTAGCTCGGGTACTGTGCAGTCCTGTCCCAACTAAAGATATGAACGATCTGGAAAGGCCAACGGCCCAGTGAAGTCAGCGGGGTATAGACGTAGAGTTTAAATAGCCGCAAGATGCTCGATGCAGTTTGGAATCAATCTAAGAGAGCGCCTAGGGGTCGCTCTCAAGTTTGCGATTCCGGATGCGTCGTGAGTCGTGTCCATGGACAAGTCAGTATCCCAGACCGAACACCCCCTATGATAAGAGACACAAGGACACTCGGTTCGCTCCTGCACAAGGCGTTACAGTTTACGATGTCATAGTTTTGCGTCACGTAGCGTTCTGGGTGTACATTGGGAATATCACTTCACGGAGAAAGACATTTGAACAATAAATACGTGCTTTCCGAACTCGGTTTTCTCAAAAAAAGGGATATCATTCCCTCAAGCACACGATGAGTGGCCCATAGTGCCTGGGAATGATTCTTCCTCAACATCCTTCCTGAACTCGATGGCAGGCGTCTGATGGGGGAGGGGAAAACGCAGATGCCATCAGCGTCGCGAAGCGCAGACGGGAAATGAACCCACCAAGCGATGATCAAGTTTATCCCCAGCTTGGCGGATAAGGGTGAGAGCCACGTTGTTCGAAGTAGGGACAGCTGCTCGAGCATCCTCGAGTGTCCGTTTACGTGCATTCAGCCTGGAAGGAGCATCAAGTTTTTACGGATCCTAGTAGGGTTGAGAATTGTGCGCACGATGCGAGCATGGATATCGCGTATACTAAGAACTCGGTTCAGCAATCTGGTACTAGTATCTTAAAGGAAATCCAGCTCACGTTTACTTTGTACCTGCACGAAGGCAGTGAAATGTAGTTTGCCTGGGAGCGCAAGGAACTGGTGCACGTTAAGATTACAGGCGGGAACAACCGGAAATGAGACCAACCGTGATGATGACAAGGATGGAAAAGAGCCTTTGATAATGCATCAGTGACGAGTTTACAAAACGAGAATCCGGTGCTTACGACGTCAACGCGCCGGTATTGATCGTGTACAGAAGTAAAGTGTTGATGATGTGATTCGTCCTGATGAACGCATGTAAACACTGGTTTCAGCAAGCCAGGCTCCCATAGAGGTCACCTTTTCATCCCACTTCGCTGTTTGTGGAGATAGTAACAAAGTGTTATCGCAATCAAGGTGTCTGAAAAGCCAGATACAACCCATCCCGCGATCATAGTAGGCTGACAGGTTGGGTCAACTTAGTCGCACCATGTTTGTGGCACAACCCACATAAACCTTGACAAGGAACTCCGCAACTGCATCATACTTGAAACTATAGAAGTATGTCAGCGAATTTGAAGCAGGCTTTTCAGCAAGTTCATCCCTACCTAATTATGGAATTCTCTATTCCAAGACCTGAAAAGAGTAAGGAGAAGAACTTTGAAGGAGGGGAAAGTGACGTTACCTAAACGGACCGCCGGTAGAATGCCCTGGGTCCCAACATATCACCTCAAATTTCAGACGGTACAGTGGGTTAAGAAGATGACTTACCAGAAAGATGCAGATCAAATGTTGCTTGCTCACTTCACGATCCAGTAATCATTAGAGCAGAGAATATGTATGGATGTCGATAAACGTGGGCTTACATTGCCAGATACGCCATACGAAGAACCTGTATGATGTGACATTAACACTGTCCAAATAATTGGTTATCGAACTTACAGATCAACCATCAACTCGACCGCGAACTATTAGCCAATTGTCAACGAAGTTCTGGAACAAGGCATTTCTAGGCTCACCCCACTGAGATAGACAACCTGATAAACGGCATGTAAGCGTTGAAACACGGAGTTCAACAGTCTGCAGCTTACCTCCATGGTCCTAAGCTCGGTGTTCACAACGCGATGCAGAAAGTGGTGCAGAAGCACTCACCAAATAACATATTTCAGTGCCGACGGGTCATCGAAGTGCAGGATCAGGTAATACTCTAAGAAGTGAATCGAGAAGCCGGTATGGATGGTTTCCAGGACCCTGTGATAGATGTACAATCACCGAATCAAAGTCGATCCATCAGCGCACGGCCAAGATGGCAAAATCGAGCGCGCAGCATACCATATACATGCTACCTACCCCGTTGACTCGAATGAGCGATTTTGTGCATATCTGGACTAAGGGGGTAATCGACTCACCCACCACCTTATGAAGCGCCGATCTGAAGCGGCATAATTGTTGGCATAATGAAATGCCTGCATGCAAATCACCCCATACAGCATCATTGTTGCTAGCGTCCCGCTGAAGGGACCCTGCATGGCGTTAATGATGGAGGATGGCATGATGAAGGCCGTTGGATGCGATTATGCATGTCCTACAGAATGAGTGGACGTTATATCCCCTTAGAACCTGTTCGGAAGCGAAGGCTACGATGACAGCAAAAATAATGTGCCATTATCTTGAGCTACTGGTGGCACGGGGGGCGGTAGTTAGGAGCAAAGCTGTTCTAACCTCCCGGAGAACTCCGATGTCATGGAAGTGGCCTGCAGTATGACGGAAATTCGTACCTACTGCGGTGATCAGTGGGAAAGATAATGCGTACTCGTTGACTCGGTGTTAAGATGGGTGTGTTTGTTCTCACTCCCAGTGCTCAGCCGCCGTTTGATGACATTCACCATCTTCAGTCAAAATTCCCTGGCACGCAGTTCAGCAGACCAGCGTCGAGGCACTGCTTGTGGACGGGAAGAGATAACAAGCCTCTTGCAAGGTGTGGACCGCCAGAGTCATGAGGGCTCCTGCACAGGTACTGTGAAAAATGCAAGTTTGACTTTTAGTAGATGATGGTTTGATTTGACGTGCGTGTGACGCGTGTGTAACAAAGTCTGTCGCACTCCGTCTTCGGTGACTCGGAAGTCCCTTGGCAGCCACCAAAAAACAGACGAACACAACCTTTTTACTTTAGCGAGTCGTGAGTCAAAATTTCGGACATCAAGGGCGCCTGACGCTGATAGGCGTGCCGCGTTCCTGTCGTCGCCAAGGTGTGCTTAGCGTCTCATCGAGTATCAGACTAACATCAATCCCTGTGCACGACTCGGCGGGTTCCAGACTACTAGTACTGGTCCGCGGAATGAAACCACTTAACACAGCCGATGCCCGGGCCCGCCTCCGGGTCGTGACCTGCTCACAACACGACTCAAAATGACCTTTTCCCTCCAGATGCTGACTAGGATCCGACTGCTGGGTCATTGGTCGACAGACCAGCCTACCTCGCGTAAAGCGGCGTAATCGATCCGCCTAAAGCACCCAGGTATGTACAGAATTACTGCCCGCGTGCGCGGCTATCCTGAATTTCGTGGCTGGCGCGTTCGTGTAGCAAGGAGGTCGAACTTCAAAGGCTCCCGACCCATAAGCGTTCCGTTGACGTCCGGGGCCAACTCTATCCGAGTCCTGACCCACGTATGACACGGTCCTGAAGGAACTTGGATTCCCTCCAGACAATGCTGTCTATGATCCGGCCGTTGGGCCATGCGCGGTCGACACACCGACCCACCCTGCGTAACCGATGCGCCCAGTGTCCAGGTATGTACGGAATTGCTGCACGCGTGTCTCGACGAAATTCCCGTCTATTATATTCTTCATCGAACCCGTACAGAGAAAAAGGCTTCCTTCAGCTTATCATATCCGATACCCAGGGATGGCTGGGACTCTGGAGCCTGAGGTTCTGGGAGTAGTTGTCAGAGGAAAGAGGCCGTCCTCGAAGAATTCAACAGGTGATGAGACCGCTGGCGGTCTGCGTTTTGACCGAAATCAGCGGGGACAATGGGCATGGTGCTGTCCCAGCAGGGCCACTAGTAGCTCGTTCACCAAAACACCTAGAATCAGGTGCCGAGGACATCTTGTATGTGCTTGAAGCATCATTGACAGCGTCACGCAACGTCCGTTGTCGTTTCCTTCCGTTACCTCAGTCAGTTCTTCTAGCCCGTCGTAGTGGTTAACACGATACGCACTGTATCCCAGCTAAACTTCTGACAGGGAGATGTGCGAGGTGTTGCTGAGTTTTCGGAGTCTTCGCTGAATATTGGGATAGGTGGTTGCAAAGAAATGACTCGCGTCTTCGATGGACAATACTAGTCTTCCAAAACCAGACCTAAACTTTGGGATCAGAAGACAGTCGTTCTGACAAGTATTACGAAGATACTTTCTGCTACTCTTTTCCTCCAAGCATCATCTTGACAGCGATCAGTTCCTGGACCTTAGGACCAGGTTTCATGATGAGTACTAACTCCGAAGATTTCCCGGTTAGTCGGTGTCACCTCTAACTTGGTCTCCTATCCCTCCGACGATGCTACGTTTCCCGCCAGTTTGTCCGCTCGCGCGGGTAACATATCGAATGCGAGATGACCGAGCCATTTCCCCTTGTAACAGTGCTTCTCTCCGTGTATTCTCCGCTGTGCCCCTTGCTACGCTTGCGAGTGTTCCGCTGGTTTGTGCGCTCGTGTCGTGCTAAATCAAACGGAAAGATATAATCTATATTGCACGATCGTTTCAGTCGCTTGCGGGTCCTGGGGTGCCCGGAGGGCCGTGAATTATTCCCAGCAGTCCTAAATCGTCGATCCTCCTGACACGAAAAGGAATACCATTGCAAACAACAAGGCATAAGTACGAACGTTGCTACTACTCTTCCGCATTGGCGGAGGTCTGAGTACATATATCCCGACTATACAATCATAGAAGCAAAAAGTACACCCTCCTGGCCCCGTACAAAAGAAAAATACCAGCATCCTCATCACGAAGCGAGATTCTGTAAACTCTGCACTTTTTGTTGTACATTATCCACCATCCTCTTTGCCCAATTCGTTGGGGCGCTCAAAACATCATCATCACCATCACTTGGCATCGTCATCCCGGCCGCTGTCGACGTGTCTGGCGTCATGTTCGCCGTGCTGGTGTTCGTGTCCGGAGGTTGTGAGTCAGCCTGAGACCCATTGTTGTTATGCATCTCCATTTTGACCTGCTTCACTGCCTCCTCTTCAGCGACATGCATGACCTCTTTGGTGGCCGCTTGACGCACATTGTTCATGAGCTATGCATGGCGTGACAAAAAGGGTTTCGATAGAAGTGAGCGAACGACTATGGACACGCGCCAAAAAAGCCGCATCCTACCGAGTTCCCCTTGCGTCTCTGTTGTTGGTGTTCCCTGCTCTCGTCCGCGTTGGACGACCGGCCAAAAACGTTGGACCAGAATCCCCTGCGCCTCTGACGGTAGGGCGTGAGTCGTAGATCAAGAAAGAAGAAAATAACAGTGCCCACTCTGGGATTCTGCTAAGGTAGAATGAGTCACCCTCGGACGACACGAGAAAAGGGGCAACTTACTGCAGCGTCGGACGTTCCAAAAGTTATGGTTACGTTTTGGACCATCGTAGAGTGTTTAAGATGAGGACAAGGGGGGATAAAGGTAAAGATCAGAGACTCAAGTGGATGCCTCGTAATAAATCGTGGAGGGCGTGGGCAGTGCAGGTTCGTTGGGCGATTTATGGGCGCAGTGACAAAGTATAATGGGGGTTGGCCCTAGCGCTGAACATTGACATTGAATGAAAGCGCATTTTCATTTCCCTGCAAGTTGAAGTCAGCGGTTCGTATGTGGTCATCCAGTCAAAAGTTTACACGTTGCAACGCCTGAACTAGCCTGAACCATCGTCGGTTATCATGCAACACGCAATGCATTGTACTTCTTTACCTCACGCTATGAAGCGACTGATTAATAGATGTTGGCTAGACAGCCAGGCCTCGTGTTTGTAGTGTTGCTAGCCCAGGTCCGGCACAGCTATCCATGCCCATATAATCCTACGGAGTTCGAATGTCAGACAAAGTTGCTGAGATCATTTTTCACCACTTGTGAGAAGACAGCCATACATCTGCCGTTACATTGTCCCCGGTGAGCACTGTTCCTCGGATGATTCGAGGAATACTGCTGTGAGTATCCATACTGGTTCCGAACCAGCATGACTCGAGGTAGGTAGGCATTGAGAGAGAGAAACAGGTGCGCACCATCATGGTTCCTGACAAGGCTCATGGAGGACTTTGATCCGTGCAATCATTTTTCCTCATGACGCGACCCTGCATGGGGGCCTGAGGGTTTCTGGCTCTAGGCAAGGGAATAGCTCTGGAGTTCCTGGGGGTGACATAACGAGTCCTCACATGTCAATGGTACTTGGAACGACTCGGGACAGTACCTGTGGCCAGCATCCGCCTGAACCCGTCGTGGAGTCCAAATCCGCCAACCGAAAGCCGTCGTTTTTGGGCTTCACGACTGTATCCGTGTGCAACTCGATGTGGAATGGTCCAGGTGTAGATGTTCGTGCACGAGAAAGAAGCCGAGTCTAGAACCGAGATATAATTATCACACGTGAAACAAAGAGGCTAATGCATCATAGTCCCACGGCGGTAAAGCAACTCTCTCAGCAAATCTCGGCTTGTGTTTGATGTGTACTGCCCTGGGAAGCCCCATCGGTACCGAGAAACGGTCAACGCCGGGTTGAATAACAAGTATGCCATGTTCTATGCTGGACTGTGCGTACCGCCAGCACATCGTTGCAGTCCACTCATTGTCGCGCGGGGGATGGATGGGACGCAGGATAGGGGTAAATAAATCAGGAAACACAGGAATTTTTATATCTCCGACCCAAATCACTGCCACGTCTGCCAGGAGCTTGCATTTACATCTCCGACTAAATGCCACACAATTGTAGTTCACCTCCGACGTTGTGAGTTGTACGTCATCTTTCTGGGACATTCCGACAATCGTGTAACTTTGTAAGTACTCGACTCGCTCGAAATTTGATGCGAGAATAGCTGGCATGTGTAAGCGTTTGCGCAGCGAGAACTGTGACTAACCTCCGCTGCCCGCAGCCGATGTGTCTCATATTCGGACTCCGATTAGAGTGATGCAAGGACCCCAGAAGCAAACGAGAATAGAACAAAACGGATTGCTCAAACAAGAACAGAAAAGAGATCGCTGTGAAAAATGCGGGGCGCAGCGACGACGATCACAAGTGAATTCGGGGAAAAGATGAATGTAGAAAATTGGAGATGCATATGGTGGAAGAGTGATGCAACTGGGGTCTGTGACCGGACAAGGATGTTATAAGCGAACCCTCTGACCGTATCGAGGACAACCGCGAGACGGCCGAGTCGGCCTTGACACCCAACACTGCACGCTCGTTAAGTTGGCTTATCCAAAGCTCTTCATTCCTTACTCCCTTCATCATGTTCTCCTCATCTCCCTGGCTCGCCCTGGGGTTGGCAGCTTCCGTCGCTGCTAACCAGGGCGGCTCAATCGTGCAAGCAGGCAATACTCAAGTCAGTGCAATGATGGTCCGTCGCTTCCTGTGATCTTTGTTTCTCCTTTTCAATACGCCTGCTAGATGTTCCTCGGAAACACAGAAAAGGTCTATATCCTGGATAAGGCAGAAGGAAACGCCGCTCAAATCAATGGCCACCCCGCGTGGGGTGCTGTATGGTCGGCTATTTACCATTTTCTTTCGCTCCTCGTGACTGATAGCTCTACAGGGACTTTAATACCCATCAGACCCAGCTTATGGATGTTTACACAAACACTTTCTGTGCTTCTGGAATGCATCTCCCCAATGGCTCTTATGTTACCTTTGGTGGGAATGGCGCCGTTGGCGTCGGTGGAAACATTGGCTCTGTAAAAAATAGCGCAGGATCAGGCGCGTACGATGCTACCTACCAGGATTACGATGGCACCAAAGCTATTCGTATCCTCAACCCATGTACCGACGCCGACAATTTCGCCTCTTCCCAGTGTCAGTGGTTCGACAACGCCACACTTCTTGCCATGCAAAAGCAACGTTGGTATTCCGCCGCAGAAGCGCTTGGTGATGGAAGTATTGCCATTATAGGTGGATTCGTCAACGGTGGCTACATTAACCGGAATACCCCCAACACAGATCCAGCATATGAGGGAGGCGCTGCCGAACCCACTTACGAGTTTTACCCTTCAAAGGGCAATGCTACCGTAATGGAATTCATGATCACAACATCGGGTCTCAACTCTTACGCCCACACATACCTTATGCCTTCAGGAAAGATGTTCATTCAAGCGAACATTTCCACCAGTATGTGACAATCCCATTGATCTCACTCGTTTGATTGATGCGAGCACTCCAGTCCTCTGGGATCCCAATACCAATACCGAAACGCCTCTGCCCAACATGCCCGGGGACGTTGCACGTGTATACCCTGCATCCGGGGCTGTTGCCATGTTACCCCTGACCCCCGCCAACAACTGGACCCCAACCGTCCTTTTCTGTGGTGGTTCCGATATGCCCGACGAGTATTGGGGCAATTACTCATTCCCCAATTACAATACTTGGACCTACCCTGCCTCCGCAGACTGCCAGCGTATCACTCCCGAGCCTCAAGATGGTTCAACTCCCGTCTATGTGCAAGATGACAACTTGCTCGAAGGTCGTACTATGGGTCAATTCATCATCCTTCCAGACGGCACTCTGCTGGTGGTAAACGGAGCCCGCAATGGCACTGCTGGATACGGTCAGGCAACTGGCCAGATACCTTCTTTCGACCTCATGCCTTATGGGGAATCCTTGGCTTCTGGCCCTGTTGGCACTCCTGCAATCTATAACCCAAACATGCCAAGCGGTAGTCGCTGGTCGAATGCTGGTCTTGGGTCGTCCAACATCGCTCGTTTGTACCATTCTTCGGCAATGCTTCTCCCCGATGCATCTGTCCTCATTGCTGGTTCCAATCCCAACATCGACGTCAACCTCACCACGGTTTTCCCCACTACTTACACCGCCGAGATCTTCTACCCTCCTTACTTTTCCGCCTCCGTCCGTCCGAACCCCACCGGCATACCTTCCACCCTCACGTACGGTGGTTCATCCTTCAACATCACTGTTCCTTCTAGCTCATACGCCGGTTCCGCGAACGCTGCGGCTTCTAATACCACAGTCGTTCTTACTCGTGGCGGTTTTACTACCCATGCGATGAACATGGGCCAGCGCTTCCTGCAATTGAATAATACCTACACTGTCAACAGCGATGGCTCGTATGTCTTGCATGTCGCCCAGGTCCCCCCCAACGCAAACCTCCTCACTCCTGGTCCTTGTCTCATGTTCGTCGTTATCAACGGAATTCCTAGCAATGGTACCATGGTGATCGTCGGCAATGGTCAGATAGGGCCACAACCCGTCAGCGCCGTCAGTGATCTCCCACCGAGCATTCAAAATGCTGCTGCACAAGGTAGTGGCCAAGGCAGTCAATCCAATAGTGGCTCATCTTCGAAGACCGGTGTCATCGTTGGTGCTGTGGTCGGCGTGATCGCCGTCGTTGGGGTTCTTGGTGCGCTCTTTGGTATTATCGCTGCCCGGCGGCGGCGCGCCGCAAGTCGCCAACACCCATCGACTGCGTATGCCATGGGAGCGACGCGTGCTGGCTTTGGCACGAGCGGTGCTGCCGCCATGAGCAGACAAGCTGACGATGTACGGCATTCTAACTCGAGTGCGTTTGTGCCACTGCAACAGGATAATTCGAGTATGGCATGGAACGCGAGCACTGTTAGCCTACAATCAGCTTATAGAGACGATCATGACGAGCCACCCCATTACGATCCTTATAATTCAGAAGCAATCGGGAGAAGTAGTTCGGGCCAGCGGCTGTAGAACAGAACCGGGCGGGCAGCAGTTTTTTTTTTCTTTCTTTTTTTCCTTAATAGAGGGGATCCGGACTGGGACACTTTCTTTATTAAATTTGACTCTACGCTTTTGTTGGTTGTTGGAGACGTCACTGGCACCTTATTGAATATGGACGCTTCTAGTTGTTAATACCATACGTACATAACTGTGATCTCACCTCTTACTTATCCTTGCCTGCATCTTGGGTTTGTCAATGATAAGCGAATATGACGCAACTCCCTATGGTGGCCGCCTGCCCAGTCGGATTGTCAGATATACAGGTCATTTTTATGGGATGGTGTCGTTGAAATCCTATTGGCATGACCAAGTTGCAATCCAATTTAGCGGTCGATCGCGGATGGTTGTTTATTTCCAAAGCCTTTGCCAAACAATCGTAATGGGAAAGACCAACGAGAGACTTGGAAATAAAACACTACATCGACAGGTACATACACGACATGGATTCGCTTTTCGCTAAAGCGAATGCGATACAACCCCTGTCAAGAAAAAAGAAAGCCAAAGTCGACAGAAAACAAGGCAAGAAAACAGACACCCGTAACAAGAATGCCCCAGCCAAACCTGGCCCATCATCCGACCGGACATTGGCGTCCGTCACGCAAAATACGTCCCTACCGCGATCCCTCCGTCCAACGTCGCCTCCGCCCTCGAACCTACCCAAACACACCCACATCAAGGACCTTAAGCTGCGGACCCATCTTAACCGCCAAGCTGCCCAAGCTGCTCGCGCCAAGACACTCCTCCAAGATGCAGAGTTGCTCTTGACCGGGGATGGAGGGTTGGTACAGGTAGACAACGTGATGGAGAAGACGTGGCGAGTGAGCCAGGATGAGATCGTGCGGGGTGCGGGACAGGAGGCTGCCAAGGGCCGTCAGGAGTGGAAATTGGACGGGGGACCGTACCGGTCGCGGTATTCGAGAAACGGCAGGTACGTGGGGCTCGCTCGATCATACGCACCTCCTTGCGATGGTGTGCTAGTCGGGATCTGACGATGTCGGGAAAAGACACTTGGCTATCGTAGGGAATACTGGGCACGTAGCCACGTTCGATTGGCAAACTGGTATGATTCATGCGGAACTGCAACTACAGGAGACCTGTCGGGATATAACGTACGAAATTTTCCGCGATGCATATATGCCCTGTGCTCAATGACCCGCATAGGTTCCTGCAAGACCAGTCCTTTTTTGCAGTCGCCCAGAAGAAATATGTCTTCATCTACGATCGAAACGGTGTTGAGTTGCACAGACTGAAACCTCATATCGAGCCTACGCGACTAGAATTTCTCCCTTATCACTGGTTACTGGCGAGCGTCGTAAGTACTTCTGGTCGCCACCTCGGTCCTCTCCAAAACGTCTTTTTTTTTTTTTGACAGGGAAACCCTGGGTATATAAAATACCAAGACACGTCCACCGGTGCACTCGTGGCAGAACACCGGACGAAAGCTGGCGCTTGTCGCACCATGACTCAAAATCGACACAACGCCGTCATCCATCTCGGCCACCAAAACGGCGTGGTGTCGTTATGGACGCCGAACCTCCCTCATCCGGCGGTCCAGCTTCTCGCCCATCTTGGCCCTGTCGTGGGTCTCAGCGTGGACCCTAGTACTGGAGGGCGCTATATGGCGTCTTCCGGGGCGGATGGCACTGTCAAAGTCTGGGATTGTCGAAATTGGAAGGGTGCTGTGAGAGAATGGACGACGAGAGGGGGTGGTGCTGAGCTTGAGTGGAGTGCCAAAGGCGCGTTGGCAGTCGCTACCGGAGGAAGTGTGAACGTGCGCCCGTTTCGTTCCTTCAAACGAGGCTCATGAGAGCTTATATCTTATTTTTTTTGGTTGTCGCAGGTGTATACGAAACCGTCGATACAAGCCCCATTCTCTGCAAGGGCTGCCCCACCACTTTACCTCACACATCCGATACCCCACCGACCGCTCACGTCGGTGCGGTTCTGTCCGTTCCAAGATATCCTCACGGTCGGGCACAATGCTGGTCTTTCCAGCCTTCTCGTGCCGGGATCTGGAGAGCCAAACTTTGATAGCAGCGAAGCGGATCCTTTCGAGGACAAGAAACGGAGACAGGAACGCGAGGTCAAGGGTCTCTTGGACAAGGTCAGCCTCGGTCTACCGCTCACCTCGCGATATGACTCGATCAACCCCCCTCTTAGATTCAACCGGATATGATCGCTCTAGATCCGGACTTTGTAGGGTCGTTGGCACCTCCTACGAAGTTGACGACGGCGGTTCATGACAAGCATGACATTCCGTTTGCGCGTCTTCCGCGTCTGGAACGACTACGTATAGAAGGCAAAGCAGACGAAACGGAGCTCGATGATGGCGTCGATGCTGAGGGCAACGCCGACGATGGCGATAGTGGTAAGCACAAGTCGAGGGAGGAGCGGGAGAAGAGAAAGATGCGCGGCAAGGGAAAGAGTTTGAAGCGGTGCGTCAAAACATTTTGTCAAACTTTTTTAGTTGACATTGAAATGGGGGGATCAGTTATCTGAGGAAGCAGCGCAAGAACGTGATCGACCCTACCGCGGTTCGTATTGTGCCCCCTCTTTTGTTTTCCATGTTAAACCAGGCACGTTGGCTTTTAGGTTGCTATTCGCGCCAAGTTGGAGAAGCAAAGGGAAGAGAGACGGATCACAAAAGCGATCGAAAAGGGGGAGATGGAACCCAAGAAACCATCAGCTCTAGATCGTTTCAAACGTCCATGAACTTCATATCAAAATGTTGCGAGTCGCAACCGTTCCTCCCAGCTCATTTCCGGGATCGTAATTACCTCCATTTGAGAGAAGCACGAACCTGGTGACCTGAGATATCAGCGCTGAAGGTAAGGCACCCAGGAGAACATCATTTATGTCATGATGCGCCCCGTGCGATACATTGTTGTGTTGCATAATCTTACATAGTAGGGCGTAGGCCATACTGTTCCTATTTCCTCGCCTCCGCCACGAGCGTAGCCAGTTCCTTGAAGTCCTTCACCACCAAGTCTACACTTCCCCCTTCCGCCTTGCTCCGCATGTTTTCTCTAGCTTCCTGAGTATCTTCTGCAGGGCGCGGCACATATATACTCTTGAGCCCCGCACATGCGGCTCCTTCGACATCCCATGTGTGTGCAGCGACCATCGCAACGCGTTCTGGCGGCACGCCGAGGTGGTACGATGCGGAAACGTACGCTTGTGTCGTCCTATGACCGACCCATCACACATTGGGCGTAAATCTCAGTACTAAAATCGAACGCACGGTTTGTACACGCCAAAGAACTCGGCCGACAAGATTCCGTCCCACGGAAGTTGTTTGTTCTTTGCCTACATAAACGGTCACCTTCTTCAATACTTACTCGCCCCGATCGAGAGACCCACTCACCATGTCTAGCAGGAGCCTGTAGTTCCCGTTCGAGAGGGCGACCACGATCCCTGACTTGCGGAGTTCGGTGAGCGCCGGGATGGTGTCCTCGTAAACTGTGGGTAGTACATATGCATATGCTCAGAGATGCAGATGATAGTTCGTGTACGGTGGGGATGGGAGAGCTTACCATCCAGGTCGTGCCACACCTGCACTAATTCGTTGCGTGCGGGTTCGTCCCATACGGTGGCGAGGTGGGACCAGCGCGGGGAGGCGAGCATCTCATCGAGTATCTATGTACATGGCAAATATATGGTCCATGAGAACAACAGTGGCGGGGGTTCCTTTGGTACATAGACGTTTTTCTAATACTTGCCTTTCGATGGACGAGATCGATGTTGAGGCTGCCTTCGCCGCCTGCGTTCACGTTACGACTATAAGCGTTCGTCAGCAAGTTGTCACAAGTTCGCTTCCCCCCCAATCCCTCGGGTTCAATAGGGGTGTCACTCGAGGGGATCTGCCCCCGCCACAGGAGATGCGACTCGGAGTGGGGGTGGCGTTGGACTCCACGCGACTTACATGTGTGCGTAATACCCCTGTCGCCACTCGTGTGCAAAGTTGTCGGGGTCTTGGTCTGCCATTCGCCACGCGCATCATGGATGTTCACCACGAGCCAGGGGGCGGCACCGGTAGTGTATTGTATTGTGATAGATTGGATCATCGTGAGTGCTCTTCGGTAGTGCATACATAATAGCATCGCACGGGGACAGATGAATTCGTTTGGGCGAGCGTCCGTGGTCCGCCGTACGATGAATTATGTAAAAGAATCTAGACGCACCTTGATCACGAAATGCCCCGTTGCTTCGGCGGGCGACTTCGCGTTTCACCGTCGTGAACCAGTCGACGGTTGTTCCAAATACATCAAACATGTAGGCGTCGACGTCGCGCAGAAATGAGATAGCGTTGGAGGACATTCTTTGGGTAGGCATGCCACTGCTGCAACTGGGTGCCGAGTGGGAGTCGAGCTCTGGCAGGAGGGTGCGACTGTGCGACTGTGTGAATTCGAGATCCTCGCACTATCACTGGCCTCGGCCGATCACTCGAATTCAATGGTGCGTCGATCTACCACGTCTCTTTCATCAGGCAACGATACGACAGACATTTACAAAAATTTCTAGCTTGTACACAGACAATCATCTCAACCGTCGTCCCAACGCTGTCACATGTCATGGCAGTCGAACTTCAAATCGAGGTTGGAGTAGCTGGAGCCAAAAATTGGCTGGGGCATGATGGAAAACGAACGACGTGGAGAGTGAAGTGTGATCTATCCCTCATCAGGGGGCTATTTCTGACAGTCCGCACCGCTGCGATTTCAGTGATGGTGATGAGGGTGCATCCTAGGCCTACGATGATTCCCAGTGGGCCAGGGAAAGCCGCACGAGTGCTACTGAACAGCACCAATGTTGTGCAGGTCGACAATTTGACGTGGCATTATGATTCAGAGGGCGCAGGAGAGAATAGCGAGCGAGAAGAGGTGCATGATAGTGGTAGAAAAAACGAACACCGTGGCTCTGGTGAAATGTGAGAAACGGTCAAAGATGTGACGATGACGATCGATTAGAAAGAGGTATACCCACTGGATAATCCGGAGCTTGAGGTGGTCGGAACAAAGCGAGACGATCATGAATCATGATAAGACGATCTAATCTATAAGTCGCGAGTCGGAGCCTGAAAAGTGGCATGCACGCCGATCATCGCGGATGGGCCTCGCGACATAGTTTCCCCCGCCGATCGAGACAAAGGTATGTTACAAACTGAAAGTTGAACACCGGAAGGTGTTGGGGACTAAAAAGATAGACGACAGCTTCCAAGCGGTGATTGAGGACCTGACAAACCGCTTACGGTTATTGGGTAAGTTCCACCTGAATTACATATTTACTTGGCGACAGAAACGGTCTTAGTATAAAGATTTGGCGGATAATTACGCCCGATGCGGCACTCGGCTTTCGGAAGAAAACGGCGCAACATTCCCATTCGGCCAGTAACCCGTGATTGATGATCGGTGATCAGCGATCGAAATCCCAGCACGTTGGCGTCCTCAACCGATGTCCGGAACGGTGTTACCTGTTTGACCTTTCCAGTTGGATCATAGTACTGCTGCATATGTGAAGCCACAAGCTGGCACAGCTCGAACCCGGGGAACACCGTCAACTTCAAGAACCTCGCTCGGTTGTTCTTGGCCCTGACGACCGGAATTCCAATTCGGGTCGTATTGACCAAATGGGCGCTCAATTCTTCGTGAGTTGAGACTTGAGGTCAGCTCCGACCGCTCAAGGCGATGGAGTGGGGGTTTAGCGGAGGGTGCCGACGCTAGCGTGTTACGACAAGTGGACTAGTGCCCGAGCGGATTCCGGGGTGACGAGGCCGCTAAGCAGCTCGGTGCGTTTGAACGTTGCCGCTGTCCGCTTGTCTCGTAAAACGCTAGCGTCGGCACCCTTCGCTACATTCCATCGCCTTGAACTGTCAGAGCTGAGCAGCCCTCTATAGTCCTCAATTTTTGACATCTAGGCTGGTGGGTGTGATATTCTGAGCGGGGCTGCCGCCTATCGAATGACATATAGAGTTGAGTCACGTCGTGATAATGTAGTCCAAGACGACTACTACCATTACCCGGGGCTCAACTTCCTTTTAGTGATGCTACTCGAGCAAGTGTTTTGTTTGATATCATGACCCTAGTTGGATATGGAGTTAACGGTTTGAGGAAGCAGTGGCGCGCAAGCGAACGGAAGTCGGACACATGTGGATGATCCCGAATACGGATAAAAAATGATATGGAAGGCACAGCAGATGATGATTGCGCCGTGGTCGCGTGCAGCTAATCTCCTAAGTAGCCCGCATCCAGGCAACGATTCAAGGGTGTCAGGGCACAACCTGGCACCACCTTATCTGCATCGGAGCAGCCCGTTAGGTCACCAGCGGATATGGACTTCTGATAAGACGGACTATTTAGATCCCCTCACCCTCACCCTTTTTCTCTTCCTTCGTTCATAATGGCCTCCGACGAAGGCGCTAACGAGAAGACGTTGGGATATGATGTCGACGTCACGTCGGTCGAGGGCCAAGCAACATCCCCCGATGCTCATACCGCCCTCCATCGCAAGCTGAAGAACCGTCATGTCGCCATGATCACGTACATATATCTCCACGCTTACCGTTCCAACCAGAGCTGACCCTCGCTTTCAGTATTGGTGGTGTCATCGGTACCGGTCTCTTCCTCGGAACAGCATCCTCCCTCATGAATGGTGGTCCCCTCGGTATTCTGTTGGGTTACATATTCGTTGGAACGATATGTTTTGCTACCATGGTCCTTACCTGTCTCCCCTGCGTCCGGGCACACATTGTCTAACCTCTTATAACAGCTCTCTCTTGGTGAAATGACGGCTTTCCTACCCCTCCCTGGAGGTTTCATTAAGCTCGCTGAGCGATTTATCGATCCTGCCTATGCTTTTGCAACTGGTTGGAATTATTGGTATGGATGGACGGTAAGATTATTTCAACGTGAAATCTAGCACCCTCACTCACGTGGTGTAGATAACCCTACCTGGTCCGTATGACCAAACATGAAAAGCCTTTGGTACTCAATGTCTTGTAGCTGAATTGTCTGCGGCGGCAGCTATCATCAGTTTTTGGGACAAGACTACCAGCCCTGCGGTCTGGATTTCCATGTGCTTGGTCGTTGCCATTGGGATTAATGCTCTCGGCGTCGGTGAGAACTTTCTCGCTACTTCTTTCCTTCTTACAATCCGCCGTAGGAGCATATGGAGAAGCAGAGTTCTGGTTCAGGTAAATCCCAGCATCAGGCTTCCGTCTGTCTCTCCGCTCACAAATCTGTATCTAGCTCTATAAAAGTCATTACAATAACAGGAATGATTATTCTTGGTATCATTGTTGATTTAGGTGGAGGTCCAAAGCACGATCGCATCGGGTTCCGATACTGGAAGAACCCAGGACCATTCACTGACTACCATGGGTTTACTGGTCCAAAAGGCCACTTCCTCGGCACCTGCAGCGTCGCCACCCAAGCCGTGTTCTCGTACCTCGGCACTGAAGCAGTAGCAGTTCGTCTTCTCATTGCAGCCCTTCTCTGCCCCGCTTGACCTATCGCCAGATGGCAGCTGCTGAGGCAAGGAATCCCCGCCGGAACGTCCCAAAGGCAATCAGAAGGGTGTACTTCCGTGTTTTGGTATTCTACATTGGGGGCGTGTTCATTATTGGTTTACTCGTCCCTTCCAACAACCCGTTGCTCAACCTCAACTCCTCCAACGCCTCTGCCTCGCCGTTCGTCATTGCTTTCAACGAAGCCGGTATCAAGGTCTTACCTTCGGTACGTTAGAAATCGGAGAGTCTAGTCTCGTCTCAGACACTGACGCTTCTTATAGATTATCAACGCTGCCATTTTAACCTCGGCCTGGTCTGCTAGTTCAAGTGATCTCTACCTTGCATCACGTAGTTTATGTATGCAGACCATCTTTTCAGTGATCACATTCATAACTAACACATCATCCTTTAGACGGTCTTGCTGTCTCTGGTAGTGCTCCAAAAATATTCAAACGCACAACGCGCTCTGGGTTACCCTACGTCTCCGTCGGCGTCTGCTCCTGCTTTGCATTCCTCTCATACATGACGCTCGGGAACAGCTCCGGTGTCGTCTTTACCTGGCTCTCCAACTTCACTGCTACCGCCGGTCTAGTCACCTGGTTTGGTATCGGAGTGACGTATCTCAGGTTCTACAAGGGCCTGAAAGCACAAGGGATCGATAGGAAAACGCTCCCGTTCACCACGAGGGTGCAGCCATTCGCGGGATGGTGGTGTGTGTGTGGCTCTGCGTTCGTGCTCTTCGTGCGTGTCTCCTCTTCCTCGCGTATAGCGACCGTATCTGACTGCTTCCCGTCGGTCCTGTGGCGCCTACGCCTTATGTACTTTTTCTATTTTCGAATCCTGTTTCCCCTTCCCCTTCCCCTTCCCCTCCTGCTCATTCCAGTTCAGCGCTTGGGAGGTCTTCCTCAAAGGTAACTGGTCCACCGCCACGTTCGTGACCGACTATTTCCCGATCATGTTCTTCCCCGTCCTCTACATCGGTGCCAAGCTTATCATGCGCGTGCCCCTCATCAAACCAGAAGAGATGGACTTTGTCACAAACGTGGCAGAGTTCGATGCGATGACGTACGTCCACCTTTCTATTTTGTTCACGAAAAAAAAAATGACACGCGTCGGTGCGAACAGACACGATGATCCCGTACCCAAGAACAAGTTGGAGGCGTTCTGGATGTGGCTAGTACGTGACCGTATCGAGTTCTCCGTTTCGTACGTTCCTCACTCTCGCCCGTTTACTTCAGATGTGATCCGTATACCATACATTGACGATCCGACGTAGACACTACGCACCCTTGCCCTCGTCGGTGGTTCATGTGTACAATACACGCATGTTTGAAGATATTAAAATTCGTTTTCCTACTCTAATTGTCGTAGTCCCCCCCCTGAAACCTCTTCACTTAACCAAGCGAACCCATATACAATAATATAAGTTGGACGTGATTTGAAAAAAAAACCGCAGTTCAAGAGGGCTGTGAGACGCTGAGCGCCGCCAGCGCAGCGCTGATCGCCCTCGCCACGTCATCCTGTGACAGCGCCGTCGACGCTGACCCCCGCTGGTCCTCGTTCGCGTCAACGTCAACGTCCATATCCACCACGTCCACCACCACCACGTCCACACCCGAGCCCGAACCCGAATCCACACTCAGACCTTGCCGCTCGACCACGTCTGCTCCCGTACCCACAGCACCAGGCGTGCCGGAACCCCGCACTTCCCCCGAAAACGGACCAGTGAAACCGGATGAATCCGACGAGAGACTGTGGACGATCGTGCCTGGCGGTGGTGGTGGCGCCCACGAGCAACACTCCCCCACCTCGGGCTGTGGCCAGTAGTCCACCTCCAACTCGGACAGCGGGGTGAGGCTGCCGTCCGACTCGAGTGCGGGCGTCGAGGAGCGCGAGGACGGGGGCGTCGGACTCACCGTTCCCGGCATTCGCCCATACGGCTCGTGCAGCGGCACAGGGTTGCCGATGAAGCACCGGCGTTGGCGAGAGGAACCAAGGGCGGTGGCGGGTGCGAGGCGGTTGTCAGTGGTGCTCCCTTTACCTTTTCCCTGGCCCCGGATCGTCTCTACGTCCACGCTCGGCTCGAGGTCGCGCACCGCACGGACCTTCCACGACTCGAGTGGACGCCCAATAAACACACGTGGTCCGCTGGGCTTCTCTGGTTTCTTCCCACGCCTCGTACGCTTTTGAACTTTTTGCGGTGGCTGCGGCTTCTCAAGTGGTGGGGACGGTCCGCGCGCGTGTAGACGGTCCATGTGTTCGCGCGTCATGAATGCTCTCCCCATGCGCTCACCTTCCATCCCGTACACGTGCGCCCAGAACTGTGACTTCGTTGGTAGCGCGCCGGGTTCAGGCGTCGGCGTCG
Source organism: Lanmaoa pseudosensibilis (assembly GCA_038092875.1). NCBI lineage: Eukaryota > Fungi > Basidiomycota > Agaricomycetes > Boletales > Boletaceae > Lanmaoa > Lanmaoa pseudosensibilis. The sequence goes on from JBBPRF010000151.1 coordinate 42,837, forward strand.
TCGCTTCACTCGCGCTCCGTAGCGTGCCTGGTGACTTGACACGGTGGTGTGGTTCGCCGACGTCCCGCACGAGCGTCACTTTGGCTTTGAGTAACGGAGCTGCAAGTCCTCCAAGCCTCATCGAGACGAATTCTTCGCCCCTGCTCCTCGAACAGTGCGAACAGTTGCACGTGTTCGTGCATGCCGGACACAAGAAACCCGCGCTGTGTTGATCGAAAGTGACGTCGGGGTATCTAACATCACACCCAGAGGATAGATTAAGGTGGCACAAAGAGAAAAAAGGGGAGTTCAATGAGGAAGAACGGCCAGATGGACGAATGGAATGGAATGAACCAACCGGTAAAGAATGCATCGGTCACAGAACCGCTTTCCACACACACGGCCGTCAACCACGTTGGAGCACAGCATCTTGGGTCGCTCGGAACTGTGTCGGCATTGATGACAGAACGACACTGTCGGGACGGTCCCAGCTTCTGTCCTTTTGTCCCCAGCGGCTGATCCACTGTCTCTGCTTGGCCGGTTGGGCTTGGGCTTGGGCTTGGGCTTGGGGTTGATCTTGGGTTTGGACTTGGAGATTTCGGGGATAAAATCGGAATCAGACTCGGATGCGGTGTGATATTCACGTAGCTTGCGCGAAGGTGCCGAACGTCTCTTCGCCTGTGGGGGATCGTCCGTGTCATTCGTAGACTGCTCAATGGACTGCTCCACAAGGTTCGATGACGCCTCCTTAGACATTGACTGAGTCGAAGGGGTCGCGGGAGAATCCCCTGAATCGCGGTATTTGATCTGCACTGGCCGTTTGCCAGATACCAAAGGTAGGGTCGAAGAATCGATCGGTCGACGAATATAGATGACTGGCTCTGGTAGTTTTGACCGTCTTTTCGGAGTCGTACCTTTAGGTACCAGCGATGGTGTCTGAGGTTGCTCCGGGCCAAGGAGAGAGGGATCGATGGTACCAAGAGCGGCAGGTGGAACGTGATTGTTGGGAGGCGAGTCATCAACTGGCAGGAGGTTCTCTGCCTGTTTGAACGACCAGGAATCCCCAAGGGGAGCTTCTCCAGCAAAGATATTAGTTGGCGAATCTGTGAAATAGTTCATAGGTTCAAAGGGGGAATCAGGGGTAAGTCCAGGGGCTATTGATGATTCCACATCCGCTGTGGTAGGGCTTGGAGGTAGTCCCAAGAAGCACTCATGGCCACCTGTGTCCGCCAGTGGGGAGTCGAGCTCCAAGGGTGGGAACCCTGATCCAAGAGAGTTCGTCTGAGCATGCCCCGCAGACTGAAGTAGATGAGGGCGAAAGGTATGCGTAGGAGCGATCTGTTGACGAGGGACGTGCTTGTTCGGAGAGTCGCTCAATCCATTGAAGTACTGATTCATGTCATGCTCCACGTCGACGCTCGTCGACGAAAAGGCTTGGGTCAGTGTCGAATTAGGGAGTACCGGGTCGAGCGGGACACTTGAAATAGGCAGGGCGCCATCCAGTAATGACCAGGAGTTGGCATCGACATCAACGGAGTGACTCTCCGTTGCGTGGGCCTGCTCATCCGAAACATGTTTTGAACTCTTCTCCTGGGACGAATTGTCTGGTAGAACCAATTCCCAGGGCCGCAGTTGCTCACTCGAGACACAGCCGGCGGTTCCGGGAATGCGAGGCGATGAGGTATCCACTGACCGAACCCAAATGCATGCTTTTCCAAGCAGCCTGAACTTGAGGACCCAGTCCAGCTCAGCCTCCCGAAGCCTTGATGCGTGCCCTCGCCACGCGTGAGCAAATTGGAAACGCGTATTGGTCGCGAGGTCCGAATTGGTGAGCGGTGGATAAGTGTCAACATCATGGAGAGGAATCATTGTAGGCTCATAGAACGCGTCTAGGATCGCGCTGGGAGCCGCTTCTACTCTGTCTGGGGGTGCGCGTCGCTTGTACTTCTTGCGAGGAGAGACTACGTCATGCTCGCGTTCTTTACCCTTCCACTTCTGAAGTGAAGGAGTACACTCTTCCGTAACCGGAGGTTCGGCGAGAGAGGAGGTTTTGACCGTGCTGGTAACAGTGGGTCCTGGCAGTGGTACAGCAGACTGGCCAGACATTGACTGGTAATCGGCCTTGGTTAATCCTTTGGGGAGCGAAGGAACCGCTAGATGATCAATGAACAGCCGGGTACGTCTTCTAGGGGGTGGAGGGGGCGTGAAAAGGGATTGTTCCGGAGCTATTGGGGAACTGTGCCTGGAAGATAAGCGCCGACGGCTTGGACCGGGATCACGATGCTGGTCGCTGAGATGCATACTATTGGGAACCTGTATGTAGACGGCGATGATCATCAACACGTCATCCCGGATTTGATCGGGCCGGAACAAAAGACTGACCAGCATATCGCTGACGGACAGTTCGTCTTCCGTATCTCCAATGGTGAGATCTATTACGTCTGATTCAACCGTTGACGCGGGTCGCAATAACGCGATATGTTCACGTGATGAATGGGGTCGTGAATTATGGACGCGAGAAGCAAGTACAGATGAGTTAGGGGTGAGGTGGGATGACTTTGACGATGCGATGAAAGGGGATGTTGGCAATGCTTGATTTGGAACGGTATGCTGCGTGGATCGTGAAGAACGGACAAGTAGGGAAAGGGGAAGATTTACCGAGGTGGAAGGGTGATGATAATGATGTATATCGTGCGAGGGAGTTGATGTGGTATCGACACGGCTGGGAAGTCGCGCATTTGCAAGTGAGTTTACCAATGAGTCACGCTGTCGCGCACGCGGTTTGAAGTGAGCAAGAGACAAGAAAGAACAAACACGCAGAGAAGGACCGTACCTCGAGATTGGAACAAGAAGACTGCTCGGCGCGTTTCTGGTCTGAAAACCTGCCCGGAGGTTGGGTGGCCTCAAGTGGCTGATTTTCGAGAGGTGTGTGATATGGATCGCGAACGAGGTTGGACGAGGAGCGACGCCATTTTGAGTTTTGTCGCTGCTGGTCGAGACGACCATCCCAATTAGCGAGTTCTGAGGCTGTTCGCGCAGCCATGAGGCCCGCTAAGTTGCTGGCGACGCTGCCAGATGTTGCAGAATCGCAACTGGTCTAATGTTGTCTGATAAGTCGTGCTCGTGGACGTGCGCGACGACACCAACGCGCTCATTGCCCATTTCGGCAATTGCCGACCCCACGCTACTATGCCCGTATCCCCCTCATGGAAGGGGTCTAGCAAAAGGCTAATCCGTTCGAAGCGAGCAGATTTGCAATCTGATAGGCGGCACAGAAGAACCGAGAATATTAGCAAAACACCCTGTAGGTGTAGCAAGCGGAAATGTCTGGTGAGCCATCCCAGGCCGCACCAGTCGCACCCCCGAAGATGTCCGACTTTTTCTACCTTGCAGTCGAGGCTGCTTCTTTCCGCGTGCTCGAGTCAGCGTGGCCGCGGCTTCTTCCAGCGACCACTGTCATCCGAACAAATATCTCAGAGTCCATCGTAACCATTCCTCGAGGTTCCCTAAAATTCCCATGAACTCCGTCGGCGAGTTCATCTAGGTCTGGTTAACTGACCCACTTCTTTTCCCCGGCCTTGAGACAGGTATCTATGTGTCGCCCAGCTTTACCATCACCAAGGTGGGACTTCTATCCGCTGTGGCAGCTCGCGGGACGGGCAAATGCAAATGTTACTCGTACCTTGCGCTACTCGAGTAGACACATCGATTGAGAGCACTCCACGAAAAAGAATGTCACTCCGCCGAGTCTCAAGTTCCCCAGAACCGTTCCGGCCTTTCAGTTCTTCCGACGTCGGCGCACTTGGTGAGGCAGCACTTTGTTTCCGGATCGTGGTGGTACCCACCGCCATCCTCTCCACGTCCTCTCATCTGTTGTACGAACCGATCGGCATCGCGACATTAGTCAAACAAGTATTTCGGGTTCCACGCCGCTTGTGGAATCCTGGTGGCCGGTGGATGGGGTAATGTTGGGGACATTCGTGAGTCTAGACCTACCGTACATCCTAACCGATGATGCATCTAGATATCAACAGCAACGTCCGTCGTCATGAGCCTCACGGCTGCCGCTCCATTCGATGGTACATCGGATCAAAATTTAGCAGTTGCCTACGTAGCAGTTTTCATGCTCATGTTCTTTGTATGTTTGCATCAAATTTCCTCTTATTCCACATTACGGACTGATATCCATAAGATCACACTATTTCCACTCGGAGGTGCCAATTGGGTGGCAACGGATTCCTGGGGATCGGATGCTATCAACGAGGACGTGCAGGAACAGTTGAAACCCACAGCCTGAGAGAAGTATCTTGGTGCAACGCTCGAGCACGTTGTTGCCTCCTTAAAGGGGTTTTTTCATATGAGGAGACCTCGAGCTGAGATCAGTAACTGCAGTGCGTAGCTCCGGCCCACCGACTGTCAGAGATCCGCTGATTCCGGGGCACGACGATTGCCCAACACACCACCGATGTATGAGAGACGAAAAGCGAAGGTTCCCTGCTTCGCCGCTTCCTTCGCACATTCATTACACCTTTTGCTCTTTCCACCATTTTGGCTTTTATCATATTTATCGCTGCCGTAACCGTCCCCAAAAGCGTTATTTGACCCGTCCGGGGCGATTCAATACGCCACCTACGCCGGACTGTCAACCCCCGCCATATTTAAACACAACGACATTTTCGGGTGTATTTCAGTTTCATTCAAGTTGGGATTAGTGACTCTTGGTTCGACGCTACCGAGGCTTGGAAGTTCCCGATGGACATCTTCGTCCCATTCCACCTGCCAGTGGAGACTAGAGTTGTTCGGGCGGTGGCCAATGGGCGGATCATGGTCATGGATCCCCATTCTTGGCGGTACTACTCATTGCCTAAGATTAACCAAATGGGGTTGTTATACGCCAAAGACAAGGTTTTGCGGTTCTTGTGCATGCGCGTTACTACTCATCATCGTCATCATACAGTTTCCTATAACTTGAAATATATCCCATATTCCCCCTGCCACTGTGGTACACGTACAAAAATAATGGCTCCTTCAAATCTGCAAACTTACCCGAGCTGCGACGAGGGTATACCACTCCATTTGGAAGGTGTTGAGTAAGTCGTGCCGTACGAGACTTTTTCGGATCGCTTAGGTGCTAATCAGCCAATGGAGAGGGCCCACAAGTTGCGAAAGAGTTGTCCAATCAATAACGTTGTGTCTGCTTTGTGCAGATGTTCCCAACGTATATCCTTGCACTGTTCACATCAGAGAGCATGCATATTTTTCTGCTTTTACTCCTGCTTCTTTCTGTAGCTGCCGCAGAATTCGTTCCCAGTGGGAGTTTTGGGCGGTCAACAATTGGTCCTTACAACAACTGTTCTGGGACGTTAACAAGTCGCCCGAAAACCCTTGCTATCGATACCCTCCCTAACATCAGTCCAGATGACTTCACCGGATGGGAACGCTGGGACCTGAGCATGTACCAGTCAGGCCTCTTCCTTTCGATGCGCTGGATTCAGGGTGACCCTCCCTCTTTCAACTCGGTGCCAGCAAATGCTACATTTGAACTTGTAGCCAAGTTCTCCAATGGGACATCCTATAGGTCACATATTTCAGGTCACAAATTGACCTTCACCAACGAGTCGGTCTATTCAATTTCAATCGCTGGTAACACCCTTTCTTGGGATGACAGCCAGACCTGGTTTAATACCACACTGAATGCTAATGGCCTTACTGCCACATTCGGAAGTCGATCGTGAGTGTCTATTAGATCCTCTTAACTATACTCAATGGTTTCTCTTAGCATTATGCTCGACAAATTCTCCCCGTACGCTGGTTGGATCATTGGTCAACTGACCGAGGGCCTGTTTACTGGGATCCCAATGACCCGTGGTAACAGGTGAGGCTGAAATCACTTCTACTGTTAGGTACAGTGATATCACCTCGACAAGCCGCAATGGGTCTATCGTATTCCCATGGGGTGAATCAGTCTTACTGAACGCCGAATCCGTATTGAACCATATGTTCTCTGTGAAGCCGATACAAACGCTCGTAACCAATTATGCCATTCGGGCTTTCCGTTCGAACGGTACAAACTTTGGTGATACTTTCATCTACGAGAGCTCGCGTGCGCCGAACAGTAGCCGTACGTACCTCCCTTCTGTGTTATGCACATTGACACTCAGGTCACAGCCCATAGAGTATGAAGCGTTTTTCCTTGGACGCGCGGAGAATCGTGGCTCTGATTTCGAGCCTTATACCTTTTATGCAGGGACCAACAGTGAAATCTTGTCCGTCAACCGAATCAACAGCACCACCACTCACGCCCAACTTTCTGGATGCAATTATACGAATTCAGTCCCTTTTTCATGGAATTATACCCTCCCTGATACGGGGCCTGTTGCTGAACACATTGATAGTG
>JBBPRF010000152.1:0-49184 GCA_038092875.1 Lanmaoa pseudosensibilis
CAAGCCTTGAATCCCGCCAGAGACACGTAACATACCCTCCGCCAGGATCGTAAACTCAAGCAGACGGAACACAAGCTTGAGCTGAGCGTTCTTGGTAGCAGCATCAGCGTGCTCGTCATTGATGTAAGGGATTTCTGCATGGCTCCGCTCAACGTCGTCCATGCATCCCAGGGATGGCCATACGCACCATAGTTGGTGAACTTGGCAATGGCTTCCTTGGAAGGGCCAGCATTCTTTCGCGGAACGTCCTCCATCTCGTCGGTATCGTCATCCCGATTGTTTTGATCCGTCCCATCGACGATCTGTTCACGCTGGCGGATGACTAACACGAGAATCTGGACCCACCCACAACAAACATTCCTCAGCCTTGTGTCGACAGCGTGGCGGGGTGTGTCTACTTACGTCTTTCACCCACTCCACCAATTCAGACTTGCCTTCCTCAACGAGCGCAGCAACGGCAATACCGATCTGTTCGCTCCAAGAATAGCCCTTCTTGACTTGGACTTCCCCTGAAAAACCACCGTTATCTTCGGTTGTCTCTTGTTTGCGATTGGTTTTCTGCTCCGGTTCCCAACTTGAGTACTGTTTCCAGTGTCCGCGGTTCATGGGATACCACGCCTACATTGCAAGGGACCGGGAACTTGATAAGCATTGCGAACAGCGGGCAATAGATAAGCTAAGATGAATGCCTCACTTCAATCATGAGGAATGGCTCTTCCTCCACGGTTTTGAAGAACTTCCGTAATATGAACGTTATCAGCTGTGTGAGATCCTTGTATGGCTGGTCCTTCGGAAGCGACCGCTGATCGTCGAGGATAGATTTGAAGAGATGCATAGTGGAGGGCTGTTGACGTACGTATAAACGCGCATTAGGGGGTGAAATCGTGCTCACATTGAAATACAACCCTTCCGCCTTCGCTTTTACGACTTGCCGGTGAATCAGGTCCACAGCCCTCTGTATTAACTCCGGAGAGTCGAACTCCTTGTAGCGTGAGAGGTAGACCAGCAATGTCCGTGTAATCTCGGAGTGAGCGAATTTCTGCCACCGGGCACATTTGTAGTTATCTATGTCAGTACAGAACCGTGCGGCGCGTGCATGCTCAGCCACGTACCATCTCGAAGGCTTCAAAAGTGAACATAGTCTCATGAATCATATCTTCCTCCTCTTCGGCGTCACCCTCATCTTCAACATCAGGCACGCCATCTTCTTCTAAAATGCCATTCCCTTCATAACCGGGCCATGTTGATGCCATGCTCTGTCAGACTCGGAGAAACGGAATCTAAACTTGCCTTGACTTTTCTTTTTTCTGATCGCCTTCTTTCTCACGTACATCGCACTGCTGTTCTCCTTTCCCCAACGCTCCAACATGCGTAGAAGCGCATAGGCCAAATACACGCTCGAGTTAAGATAAGTCAATGACTGCGTGCCTTCCTTGTAAGATCGCAAGCTTTCCAAAGCAATGTCAAGAACATCGCCATTATAGATCAATTGCTGTTGAAGCAGCCGCGCGGCATCCTTGAGATTAGGATCGGAGATTACCGATGAAGACATGTTGTCGATCAAGAGAAGGAGTTGCGTTAGGCATTCTATACCCGCTTGCAATTCGTTCCACATCTTGGGCTAGAAAAATCAAACAATACGCCACCAATTAGTTTCGAAAGAACACAGAAAATTAAAAACGATATACAACGGACTTTTTCTTCCATCGCCTCTCTCATCCGTTTGAGCACCCAAACGATCCAGCTTCTATCTGTGACCTCCGCGACATGCCCGTGATTCCACCGGCCATTGACGATGCTTTCCTTGGATCGTAGGTTGAGGAAGAACTCGAGCAGCCACTTGGTGGTGTACAATAGACGAAGATGGTCCTTCTCCGTAATCTTGGGTCGCTCCGACTTGATGTCCTTCAACAGCGAGGAAAGAAACGCTACGGGCATGCGGAACAGTGTGAGAACGACGCCGAGATAGGAAGCCACCGAACACACGATTAAAACAAGATTCCATAAACTCCCTCGCGAATCCCTGCAAGACCAGCCTTGCCTCAAAAGACAGACTGTCCTCTCGGGTCAGCTCATCAACCTTGTTGGCTTTCCGGGCTCTTTGATGCTTTGTAATGTCCAATATACTTCCTGATTCTTGAGTGATCGCCGCTTGACGGTGAAGGACCAGCGGCCTCGAGGACGACCCCCTTTCAGAGGCACCGGCTGTGGCCGAAGACTCAGCATTATCGCCACCGCGGTCAACTGGTGCCTTCTTGTTGGGATTGAGCCGAACCGCGATGGTGGTACCAAATCGCGAATGCCGGGATGACACATTGCGAGCCATGTCTCGCTTCTTCTTGTCCTCGGCAGCTAAGAGGCGATGCAGATTCTGGGCAGGTTGCTGCATGAACTTCATTCAACATTTTGTTTTAGAGACCAACAATGCGACAGGTCACCTTGGTTTGGTCAATGGTCAACGCCGTTGGCTTGATACCCCGAAATAAGAGATAAAATATTTCCAGAACGAGCGTGTTTGACGCATTGAACAGCGGATCTCGATCATTGTTAGCGGCGATAGTGAGCAACAGGTCGAGGGTGTGTGTTTCCGACAATGCCTTGACGAGCTTCGTCTGAAGGGAAGAAAATTCCGCCTGATCGGCACTTAGATGCATATTCGGAGGGAGGTCCTTGATGAAGGTGAGATTGCGGATGAGATGGAGCACCACATTGACAATTTGGCCGTCACGTTCCTGCCGTTCTTTCACAGGTTTCGCCAGTGGAGGTAACATGATGCCGAACAGGGACTGCATGACGCCGGGTCTGAGAAGAGCCGCCTTGTAGTTCAAGTGACTCAACGTCAGCTGCGTGTAGTCCGCGCCCCTGTCCAACTCCTCATCCAGCTCTCGAAGCTCCTCGGCCATATCAATGGGCCAGGTCATTGCAGTGACGAGGTCTGCACACGCGATGGCGCGCTTGTCCTCGACGTGCCCTTTGCCCGCGGTCGCGAGGAGGATAGGAACCAAGTCATTTGAGAGGACTCTTGTCTCCCAGAAGATCCGTGCAACGGTACGTTCATCATCTGTGTCGTCCTTGCGCCACAACTTCTTGAGATCCCGCAGACATCCGTTTACCTCGTCTCCCATGCGGTACACGCCGCCCTCGTGGCCACCAAGAGCGTCCACGACGCGCCGCACGACGGGCTCGAGTATGTCGCGGCGGGACACATGTTCTTGGTCGTCCGACTGGCCCGAATGTATCGATATCACGTCGTCGTCGTCCATGGCATAGCCACACTGTTGGCAAGCGTGACAAATTGACACGACCTGTCACATCACGTGACACAGTGATGGTGTGACAGGCGATGTGTAAGCCCACCTTGGGGACACTGGCAGGTTCACTTCTTTCAGGGCCGTATAGTTACTCCTGTTCAGGCTCGGATCAGACCACCACTTGTGGTCACACAGCTGTCCACGGGTAAATCATCTCCGTGGTCAGCTGAACGTGTAGGAACCACGTCACGGCCGCCTTGACCCCAGGGAGAAAATACAGTTATACTACACATCTTGATGACGAATACCAACGCGCCTCGGTCAGCTGCAGTATATACCGGTATCGGGGCTATGATTTTCTGTGCTTCTTGCCGGCTTTCGCAGCCTCCTTCTCCTTCTGCAGGCGTTCCTTCTCCGCGTCAGTCTTGGCGATCTCGTGCGCCTTGTCGTTGAGACCAAGTCGGTTGCGAGTAATCTATCGTGGGGCGTCATGCCATCAATCTATCATCAAGTCAGGGTAAGTTGCCTGCCCAAGCACCCACCTCGATGGCGTAGAACTGCATCCGCGTAACTGCGTGACAGTCGCCGAGTCAGCACCAAAACTCGACCAATAATTAATGATTGGAACCGACCGAAAATGGTGTTTGTCTCGGAATACTCCTTTGTTGCATCCGTACGTATAAGAGAACCAAAGTTGAAATCCTTTACTTTAGTTTCATATCTATCATAGAATCGCAGAGGATCGTTGGTGAGTATCCACGTATCACACGAAGATGCGTGTCAGGTAAGATTGTAGGTGTACTCACTGATTAATGAAATCTCTCCACTTCTTCTTACCCTCTTCACTTTTGAGCCAGTCCTCGTCAAGTTTCGAGAGTTTCTCATGCCCTTCTGCATTAAACTCGGGAAACGTGGCGATGGTGTGCTCAAAGATTTCATCGTCCAACCTAGCTCGGCAGGTTTGTTATTCAAGGGTGGCGTAGATCGAACATAGTCACCAACTTTGACAGCTTGAGCTCACGCGGCGGAATCTTCTCAAGGAGATTCCAGTAGGTCTAGATAAGATCGGCGGTCGGAGCTAAACACGCAGAGTTCATGACCCCAAAAGCAGCATGCAAACTTACTTGCGCATGTTCGACAGCCTTGACCGCGAATCTAGACTCGGACACAGATTCATCAGCGCGACATGTCACCCACCGCGGAATGAGGGCACGCACTGTTTTTCAATCTTTCATTCCGAATCACGATAAAACACCAGATTTCTCATGAGCAACGTGGTTTCAATGTGCTAGATCGAAGAGCACACCTCGATGAGATTCTGAGCGTTGTTCGGATCAAAGCTTTGGGTCGACATCGTGCTAGTTTACGTCTGAAGTGTTGGACTTGGCCGTGGGGCTGGTACGATGGAACCCTGGTCGTTGCGTGCAGCAGACGGTGTGAGTACTAGCGGACTACGTGTCGCTCAACCTCATGAAATGGCCCCCTGGTTTGGGGTTAGGGTTAGGGTTACAAAGGCTTATCTCTGCCTGCCTCGGCCTACTTACACTCTTCCTACTCAAGGAATCCGATGCGTTGTCCCATCAGCTACGATTTTGCCTTCCCCTTGTTGTCCACACCCATCCCAAAACGTTTTAGCTTCTCAAAATATTTCTGTACACGACTTGCAACCTGTCTTGGGGTCCGCCGCCCTCCCATGGCCTGCGATATCTTGGCCCACCTGCCGTGAGTATGAATCAACTGATAGGAGACAGCTCACGGAGACACGTACCTGTTCCTTTCTCCATCGGGGATCTCTTCCAAAAGCCGTTCGAGAAGATGCTGCTCAGATATGGACCAAGCTTGTTTGTAGGTGTCAGACCTGTTTTTATCCGTATCTGTGTTTACCTCCGACATGGACAGCGGTTCCGCCTTCGGTTTACCAATTGCATCGTCGATCTCCGCAACGTCGCGACAGCGCTTACCGAGGCTTTGTGGTGGTATCGGTGTAAGCGAGGTAGGCGACGGCCCATTCTTTAGCTCCGTCAGCGCTGTCAGAGACTGAGACTGGAGTTTCAGAGATGGTTTACGCGTACGAGATGGCCGATTGACGTTGTCTCGCCGAGGAACGGCAGGCTGACGGGTCCTCGGCAGATTCGGCACCTTCGTATGCTGCGCCGGAGTCACTACGCCCGCGCTATCAGCATCCATAGCGTCGCTGATTTGGTCCAGAGGGCCATCTAGTGGCGTAGATAGGCAAGACTGCGGCGTCCCCATGCTCAGATCGACTTCTGCACTCTCGTCTTCCATGTCGTGTCGGACGAATACACCATCAGATCCTTCCTCTCCGAGCTTGCATCCGACAACCAAGTCTGTCCTAATCTTGCGCTTCTTCAGGTCTCGAATCTTTGCACGTGCACGTTCGCGTTTGCGAATGGCGGTCATCGACTCTTGAATAACCGGCACCTGCTGGTGTTCTTCGTTTTCGTCTTCAGAGAGAGAGGGTGGTAAGGTAAGAGTGGGGGTATGATTATGGTCGTTCGACGACGACGAGTTAATATGAGGATTAGAAGTGACCGTAGGATTGGAAAATGTGACCATATCAGCAGAGGCGGATAAGCTTTCGAATACGGGGTCGAGAACGACTTTACGTGCATCCTTGACGAATTTCTGAAGAAAAGAGAGCGGGGATCGCTGGGTATTGGAAGGGACAGTTCGTTGAGTGTGATCAATTCGAGTTCGGATGGCAAGGGTACGCAGGGGTGTTGCATCTGTAATCGGGGAGACACGATGAGTATGACAGGCAACCACGGATTTGGTGGCAAACGCAGACCGCTTGATGAAAACGCTTCCCAATCAATCTTGGCCGGGAAGGACTGAGCAGGATGATAATCTTGTAGTTCTGATATCTTTTCTTCACTTCTCAGCAGTTGGGAAGTAGAAGCATCATTCTCCTACGCGAAGATCCCAAAGGTCACCAATGAGGTGGCACAGCGAAGAAAGCGAGATACCTGGAAATTGCTGCGATTCGCGAACTGCTCCGGAGACGCGAAAACCTCTGCCCTGAGCTTTTTTAGCCTTTCAATATCGGCCTGTGTTTGTGCGAGCAATGTTTTCTGATGCTGTAGGTAGGCAGAGAGCGCCTCAAGCCTGGTAATGGGCACGAATGAGCGCCAAGATTCAGAGGTGAACGGTGGACGAGCACGTACGTCTCCGCGCGTCTTGAATCCATGAATGACTGCTGCTCGTCGTCGTGGTCATGGAATGAAAGGTCTATCTTCAAAAAAGACCCGCAGCAACGTCGCCGTCAACGCCGACCGCGGCGCTGGCCACGCCAAAAATTTCTCCTAAGGCGGGCAAGATCAAGGAAATTCTCCTTTAGGAAGGTTCTTCACACCCCCGTCGTAAACTCGGACGGCTATCTCGCCCCCAGCTAGCCTCGCGGCCATCGTGCTCATCGTCGCCCACAGCGAGCAAGCGCCAAACTCATCCCCGCTCGCCGTGCAGCACGATGTCCTCGCAGTCCCTCAACACCTCCTCGACGACCTCCCTGTCCCCGAGCATCGCAAATCTGAATGCCCTGTCCTCCCCCAAGCCCTCTCCAGAGTCTATCCAACGTGCTCAGCAACGGCGTCTGACCGCTCCATCGCAGCCACCCCCGACATCGCTGGGCCTGGTGCGATCCTTTTTTACACGCGTAGTGAACACACCCAGCTTACCGACGCCGTATAGCCAGAGCCCGTCTACGGACACCCGACACCCTCCCCCCGCAGGCCACACTCGCCCCTTCGTAACGACTTTGTACCAAGAAGAAACTCACAAGACAGCCAATCTGGCGACGACCATGACGACGACGACGACGATGCTGATCGCACGTGGGTGCGCAGCCAGTCCCCGCCCGCATCAGTGACCCAGTTCGCGGCCAACCTCGCACATCGGGTCGGCTCGTTCATCAGCCCAGCACCAGGGAGTCGAGCCCTCCCATCAGATGCAGAACTGGAGGCAGAAGCACAACGAGAACGCGACCGCAGTAGGCGCGAAGCTGAACGTATACTCACCCGAGAAGCAGAAGAACGGCGCGGGATGGAGGAACGTGTCTTGGCCATGATGAACTCTGGGTCTCCCCAGGCATTGCCTCCCCCACGTGGTAGATCGCAGACCCTGCCCAACCCGCCTTCGCCTGCCTCGTCCGCCAAGGACGGAGCCACGGGCTGGTGGCAAGCTGCAAAGTCGAGGCTCACCCCCACCAAGGACAAGGAGCCTCTCACGCCCGCCCAGCAGGTGATTGAGGAAGCTAGATCACGTTCAAAGGACAAGAAAGACTTCAGAGGAAAAGACAAGGATTGGCCTGCGTCTGCTTCGAGAAAGTATGCAGACCCTGCGTATCTCAATCTCAAGATCCCCCCCAGTGGCTCTACTCCCCGAGCATCTTCCTCACCCACATCACCCACCCCTAATAGGACACCGGTTAGGCTGTCACCCGCACCGGCGTCACAACCCATTAATCTCTCCCCGATCTCGCTCCAGCGGGGTACATCGCCAGGTGGATCCCCCGCACGTGAACAGCCCCCCATGTATGCGTCATTTACCCCCTCGGGAACTCTGGATGTCCCGGGAACGCTGTTGGTTGTAGCCAAACGCTTTGAAAAACTCGAACGCTGGACTGTGTCTCATGTACGTGCCCTCGAGGAGCGTATGGGAGATGTTGAGCGCTGGCTCGTCGACAAGGAAAACGAGCGTACAAAAGAAAAAGAACAAGAAAAGGTGACTGAACAAATGGAAGTCGCACACTCGTCGGGAACAGACCTTGTGGCGATCAGAGACGACATCACCGAACTCCAGGGGCGCATCAGCGAGCTCGGACGAGAAATGGCACGTTTTGCGACGTCCCCTGCTATTCTGTCCACCAACAACGCGGTTCACGAGTCTCCCGAGCTGCGTTCAGCCCCTCCAACCGACTCAATGATCGTAAGCACACACGAGTCTTCGTTCAGCTCAGTATCCTCCACTAGCCCACCGGGCAGCGGAATAAGCACACCGGCCAGGAGCATTCTCTCAACACCTCGCCGCGCGCCGTCACTCACAGCCCGCGAGTCCACGAGCCCTCCTCTTGGGTCATCAAAGACCTCATCCAGACCAGGCACACGCCTTCCATACCCCACAGGAGATTACGCCAGCCCCAGCGATCTCATCTCCCCAACGCATACCCCCGCCAGCTCTCCTCCCGCAGCTTCACGACCAACATCTATGGTCATCTCCGGCCTCCCGCCAATATCCTCCCCCCTCGAGTTCCCCGCACCCACGTCACCGCCCACACGCATGATGTCTCCGACCCTGAGCGGCCTTCCACCTCCCAGCATTGCAAGCGCCAGGCGAGGCAGCGTCAGTCCCACGCCACTATCGGGCGGGCGGAAACGCTACACGGTCGCACTAGGCGGCCCGATCGTTGCCCCGCCAGAAGTGGAGGCCGAATACGAACGGGAGAGGACGAAAGCGCTGATGGGCACTGCCTATTTCTCAGCTGCGACGGAGAGCAGCGAGGACGACGAGGACGAAGAGTACGGCGCTGAGACGGTCGGCAAAAAGGGTGCCGCGCGTGCTGCGGCCGCGGCGAAACTCGCAGGCATGGAGGATTGGCACTCCAATGGGCAGGCCGCCGTGACGACGTCGAGCCCGAGGGCGAGGGCACAGTCAACGTACGGCGCGCCGCCTTTGCAGAGTAATCAGGCTGCAGTGTCGAAACACCGTCTAAGGTCGCAGTCTACGGACTTTCGGACGGACAACAACGCTGGCGGGGACCAACACTACCAGGCTGGTGGTCGGTTCGTCGATCCGCTGGTCTTGCGACGACAGTCCAAGACGGAGAAAACCAAGGACAATAAGCCGTTGGTAGGTCCGGGAAAGAAGGTGCCTGTTGGACAGCTGGTTGCGTTCTTCGACTCGGAGAGGAGTAATCATTGACGCAATTTCATTGATTAAGCTATGACATTTGATATCTTGAATTTTCCTGGCTTATTTTGACATACATATATCTGATGCCTGCTGTGTGGTTACTTCTTCCAATAGATTGGATACCACAAGCAAACCACAAGTTTGCTCAGCTTTCGATATCCTGTATACCTTTTTCCGCGATGCCATGACTGCAAGAAATATCATATCGTTTATAGTAGTACACATACAAGCCACCAATCCCCATCCGCTTCGTAGACACATGAGCTGTCAAGCGATGATGACATGTCAAGTTGTCTTTCAGTGCGATCACGAGCCTCTTCTGAATGCTCCTTCCGGGCCATCAGGGAGGGTGTTCACCTATAGCCAGGATCGCTGAACCGTCAACTCTCCAACTCTCTCCGAGTCTCCGGCGCTCTCGGCAACAGCCTATGAGACAGAGGGGATGGGTATGCTGATTCCTCAACTTGAAGCTTATCGATGGTGCCAATGACGGTCGATCGCCAAACAACTTCTTACGCTTCAAGCAAGTGTGTCATGAAAAATAATGCTATCAGCCTCGTGTCAGCCTCGTGTCACTTTGCAACCCCGGTCCCCAGCACCCCAAGACGCTAGGCGTCTAGTAACACTGTTCCTAACACACCGACCAACTTCTGCATTATCCCTGCAATCTCTTACATTTTTCCGTTAGAAGAGTTCACGCAATGTCTGACCATGATGTACGTTCCTGGCTAGTCAGTTAGACCTGTTCTCAGACAGTATTATTCAGGAGGTGGCAGGCCTACAAGAAGTCGAACTCGACCAGCGAGCGTTGGTGAATATCCTCTCTCGTTACCCTGGAACATTCGATGGTACGTTGTTTCCCAAATTGGTGCTAGATCTTCGCTAACTTGCTGACAAGTACTCCGAGAGCTCATTCAAAATGCCGACGATGCTGAGGCGCGCAGCGTCGAGGTACACTTCCAGGCCGGAGGGGTAGAGAAATCTCCACCCACTAGCGAGTCCGATGTCAGCAAACTAAAGGCAAGCAGCCTTTCGGTCAGAGATTCGGTTCAACACTCACTTCATACTACTGCTAGGTATGCAAGTGGATTATCAAGAACGACGGCAACGCTTTCAAAGAGAGGGACTGGGAGAGGCTTGGAAGAATAGGTATCTTCATTCATTCATTCGCTTATATGGGTGTGCAGTCTGATTCGTGATCTGGTGCGGATCAGCGGATGGCAATGGCAACTCCACGAAGGTCGACGCTTTCGGGGTTGGTGAGTACCTTTCGTTATCCAGTGGTTTTGGAAGGCTGATCCTCGCCCCTAGGGTTTTATAGTGTTCTGAGCAAATCGGATCAACCACTCGTAAGGTCCAATGGTAATGACGTTTTCTCTATCATAATTTACACGACAGCGATATTTATTCATGCACTCGTCCAGGCAAATCACTGCAACTTGACAGGGGAGAAGATGGAAAGGTTAGTCCTCGGATTCCTGGTGGAAACATACTGATGATCAAAAATCAGCTTCGCAAGCAGTTTGCGCATTGTGAACCGGACTCGTGGACCTTTATCGAGCTCAAGTTGAAGGCTCCGGAACCGTTACCTGTGCCCGCCGATCTCGCAAGATACTTGATTTCTTCTGTAGCTTTCCTCACGAACATCCACACTATCTCGGTTTACCTTGATAACCAGAGTCTTCTGCATATACAAAAGCAAGTGCAACCACCGGTTGACATACCGATTCCCCAACACCTGAAGCCGACAACCCCCTTGCAAGCCCTGAAGGTGGAATCCATACAGCGTACCGGTAAGGCGACACTAATCAGTTTTGTGCATCTCTGACCTTGCCTAGTTCAAAGGATCGCGATCGATGCCGCGGAATGGGCGTTCGCTTCGAGTTCGATGTCGACGTCGCTCCTTGATGACACCTTGGTTGAGCGCAGCGAGCATTATGGAGAAGATTATCCAACATTTTCCTCTCGAAATGCTGATGCTATACTGAAGGACAAAGCCATCATGCATGACTTGTACACGGCAACAACCTGCGTGAATCTGCATCCGGACTCGAAGATAAAGAAAGGTGTAGAGTCGAGCATGAAATCACTCCCATCCTCTTTTAAATGCAAGGCTGTCTACGTAGGCATTCTTCATTCTAACGATTCGCCCCTGTTGACCACGCTCGTTCTAGTTTAACTCTAAACAATCCTTGGTCGGCATCAATAACTCGGACTCACCCAAGGCGAAGCATCTTGCCCGCATTTTCTGTGGTTCACAGGGCATTTCCCCCGGGAACGACAGGCACGTGCTTCGGTTTGTTGTTCGACATATGTTGACATCCCGCCATCTGAACTGAACAGCGGTCGCCTGTTCATAGTAAGTGTTCCCTTCCCAAGTGTGGACGTGACTCACATTTCATATCCAGGGTCAGAGTACCAACCAAACGACGGGGATCGGGCTGCACATTTCTGCGCCCTTCTTACCCACCATGGAACGTGGTTCAATTGATTTGGCGTAAGTACGTTGCGTACAGGTACTTCGTGATATCCACTAACCAGCTGGTCAGGAATGGGCAGGTTGAAGGTATGTATATAGGCAGTCAACACCTTCCAAGACTCCTGTCTGATGTTTGTCGATAGCTTGGAACAAGGAGGTCCTTCGGGTTGGTGGTTTTCTGGCACGCATCATCTACGAGGAAGAGATGCGCATTGCTGCCAAATCCAAGGAGGATCATGCAACGCAGCTGGGTTTGTGCACGATGGCGCGTTTCGCTTTTCGCCCTACCGCACCGCATAGTGCAGTGTCACAGATTCTGCAAGATGCTTTCTTCTCTTGCTGCCACGAGCCGAAGTCGCCGTTTCCAGTCGTTTCTGAGGGTGGGATATCATGTGCATCGGACTCGTGTTTCCGCCAAAGAAACAACGACCTATCATTCCTTAAGAGGTATCTGATACTTCACAAGGAGATCGAGTCAAGTCAACAGTTCCAGATCATTAGCCGATATAGAATTCCGCTGTTCAAATTCGGAGACATCGTAGGGGAATTCGAATCTGGAGTCACGCAGGACGCGGTGAGGTCATTCTTTGTTTGGTGGGAAGACGCCAGGAGGAATGCACCTTCTACCCCCTCTTCCAAAGTTGCGCGAGAGAAATTCTGCAATGAATTTCCCTCCCGCGGTGTCTTATGCTTGAGTCACGGAGTCAAGATTGCCTTCAAGAATGTCAAATACTTCACATTCATCTCATTGCCTAATGACCTTTCCCCTCCGGACACCATCTACGTGGACGTCACGACGGGTGTGCCTACCAGGGGTGCCCTCGAGTGTTTCGGTTGGACTCAACTCCCGTTGCCGAATTGGCTTGAATATGCCTGTTCCCAAGTACGGGGCTCCGGCCAGGTCTCGGACATGGGCCATCGTATCTCACGTGCCCTTGTCCAGTTCGCACTAGTGGAGGACCTGTCTCTACATCAGTGGAATCAGGCCGCCGAGCTCGTGAGGGATTTAGAATGTATACCCACCAATATGGGACTGAAGTTGCCAGCTGAATCATACTTCGACGAGGCTGATATCTGCGGGAGCCTCCCAGTCGCAAAGGAGGCCGATTTCCTGAACATTCCGCCGACTCCTGTTGCACTCGAGAGAGGTTTCGAGCATAGATTTATGGAGCTGGAACATATACGGAAAGTGTTGACTCGCATTCGCGTATGTCGAATGATGAACTGGGATGATATGGTTGAAAGGTATGTCAAACTGGTATTGATTGCTTCTGTTCCGCCGTGACAGCTTCTGCAGCTTAGAGACCGTCGCCTCAGAAGATTCCAATTATCGCCTTCTACAATATCTAGCAATCGTTCTTGGGGGAAGGTTGATGGATCGGCAGATCGGTGACTTGAAGAGGAAGAAAGTTTTCTATTCAAAGAATCATGGTCGGGTATCCGCAACTGAGTTGCTTTTACCCAACGAAGACATGCTCAAATTCGGACTCCCGATTCTCGCATTACCACGGAATGGCATAGCCTCTCTACAAAACGCTATCGACCCATCTGGTTCATTCGTAGTGGAACAGTTCATTGAATTTCTGGGCATCCAGAGATATCCAACCCTCAACAGGATAATTGCGCTTGCCGCTTCGGACAAACAAGAGATTCAGCGGTCCGCGCTTCAATATCTCTTGTCGAATCTCGAGACACGCTACAATGCTTACAAACCCGACGATTTCGCTAATGTTGCCTTTATCCCAACGGAATGTGGGTCACTTGCTCGTCTGAACGAGGTAACGTACGCGTGACCTCGGACGTGCGAGGTTGCTAACGTAGCTCTACAGGTGTTCGCATCGCATGTGTGGGGGAAACTAGGCTTCAAGCAAGTTTCCGAGGTTTTGCGCCGCGAGCTCTCAAGACTAGGCGTCAAGGAGGACCCGTCCGTTGACACGATTATCGAATGTTTGAATGCTCCGGAGCGCAGGCCATCAGACATAGATACAGCCAAGATCTGGTTTGAGCTATTATACCAACACGGAAGTATGTCTATGTCTTGCGTTAAGTGCTTAGATATGATTCTGACCACGGTCATAAAGAACTTCCCATTCCGAGGCTTCGTGAAGACTTGTCGAAAATCCCCTTCATACCCGTGAAGATCCCAGGCCCTTCGTCTTCCGCATCATCACCTATCGAGTACATCTGCCCGAAAGATTGCTTCGTCACGTCAGCCAACACGAAGGAACACTATCGTGATATCTTTCCATTTGTCGATTTCGGTCAGAATGGGAATAGTTTCCTAGATTCTTGTTGCGCCAAGAAGTTACCCGACGCATCAGATATCGTCCGCAAGATACTGCAGGACCCTCAGAGATACCTGGAAGCCCTCCGGCATGATACCGATCTGTGAGTCGGTTGTCGGCGACACGTGAGATGAACTTATGTTTCCTTAGTTACCTCGAGGACTTGCGTACGATCGCCTCACGACTCGACTCGATATCTGAGGACGATAAGCAAGCCATGAAGAAAGCTGCAATGTTTCCTGCTTTCCGGAACGGCGTGGCCGGTGAAAAACTATTAACAACGGAGCAAGTGTTCATAAGCGACTGGGGAAGTCGCGACTTCGGTGGCAATGTTTTCGTTGCTCCCGAAAACGATATCCTTGAGAGTAGGTGTGTTATTTCCGGTGTTCGTCATCGGTTTACTCATCTTTGGCATAGAGCTGTATCGCGAGATGGGTTCCATATTTCTGGGGACGTACGTGCGGCATGATATCCTCCCCTCTGGCTACAAAGCCGAATATAATCCACCGTTCAACTCCGATCAAGTCATCTGGCGCATCAGATGTTTAATGAAACAGCGAGACAAAAGCGGGAGGACGGATGTTTCATTCGATGATCAAGGCTCAACGAAGAATCTCCGGGTGAGGACCTGCAAGAGTCTCACATTGAAGAAAACATTTGCGCCACCGTCTGGAGTCTTGGAGGAGACCGAGCCTATCCAAATCAAGGCAGGTTTCGAGTTCGACGAAATTGACAAGTCGTATACCCTCTGGATGGTCAGAGGCTCTAGTAAGTCGGTAGACCTCCGCAATGAGTACGTTCTTTTCCTCCATCGTCACACTTGCTAAGTTCCATAAAGCATTGCGGTGGCACTTTGTCATGTCTTGCTCAAAACCTATGGGCCCAATGATGTGTTGTTCCTGGCCTCGTTATTCGCGATGGGTGACGAGAGTCTTGCAGGATACTATAGCACTGAGATAAAGCCTGAATTGCCAAATGCTCCTGATACGAAAGGTGACATCGTTGATACTACAATGTTTCGATCGAATTATAACCTGTTCCCGATAGTGGAGTCCAAGAAAAAGGTCAAAGTTGAATTCCCGCTACCTTTCCTGACAAAGATATTTGGGAAACCTAAACCATGGAGCTTGAGGATTGTTGGCAAGAAAACTATACCCCTCGAAGACGGTAAAAATGTTTATGCTCTTTTTCTGATGCATTACTGATATTCCTGCTGAGACTCAAATGCTACTGATGCAAAAGGTGACATTGCTTATAATACAATGCCTCGATCTATTGCGCTCGAGAACATCAAGTATTTTACGCTCTTCTCATTGCCTGGCGATCTTTCTCCCCCGGACACCATCTACATCGAGCTCACACAGGGTTCGCCTACTAGGAATGCTGCAGAACGTTTCGGCTGTACTCAACTCTCACTGCTTGATTGGCTAGAATTTGCCTGTTCCCAAGCACGACGCATCGCCCTCAACGAGGAGTCCAGCCAAAATGTGGGCTTCCGTATCTCTCGTGTTCTTATACAATTCGCACTAGTGGATGACATGTCGCCACGGCAGTGGGATCGGGCCGCCGAGCTCATGAAAGATCTGCAATGCATACCCACTAATAAGGGACTCAAATCGCCAATTGATTCATACTTCGAAGAGGCTGACGTTTGCGGGAGCCTTCCAGTCGCCCGCGTAGATCCTTTCCTGGATATTCCTGTGACTCCTGTCGCGGATGAGGGAGGTTTTCGTTTTAGATCAGTGACTCCGGAACATATTCGCGTTGTGCTGGCACACATCCGCGTGTGTCGAATGACAGAATGGGAGGATGGGCTTGGACATAACTTGCAGTATTTGTGCGCTCACGTTGGGGATCTCGCGAATCATGTCATTCGGGAAGATCGTGACCCAGTTGATTGCGGTGGGTTCGCGAACATATATAGAGGGCTACTCCGCTCAAACGGGGAATCGATTCGAGTGCGTGTCCTTTTGTGGGAAGCAAAACGTTACTAATGAATTCAGGTCGCAATCAAAGCCATCAGGACTTACTCGACCTCGGACGGCGACCCCAAAAAGAATCAAAAAGTATGTACAGATCATCCAGGAATACACTAGCCACGTTTATCACCAGCTAACAACACAATTCTGCAGCGAGTGCGTCGGGAGATCAAAGTTTGGCTAAGCCTCAAACACAGCAATGTCCTCCCTTTCCTTGGAACTACCACGGGATTTGGTCCATTCCTCGCGATAGTGTGCCCTTGGGTAGAAAACGGCACTCTCACTCGTTATTTGCAGAAGCATCACGATAGCCTCTCGGTGTTCGAGACCCTCACTCTTGTAGGCATATTGGTGACCTCGTTACGGCAAACAGCTTACCAGCTTTATAGCTTAACGACGTCGCTTCTGGCGTACAGTATCGTGAGTACTTCCCTTCCACTCACGCCTGCCACGTTGAAATGGACTGGCATTCTTGACAGTACACTCACGTCCTGTTGTGCACGGTGACCTATCCGGTGTATGTGATGTTATGCCCACCAACGGTCTTGTTGTGATGTTAACATACGGTCCGCTCAGTCAAACGTGCTCATTGGCAAGAATGGCAGAGCCCATATTTCAGACTTCGGTCTATCGACATTGTTGACAGACCTTGGTGGATCTACGTTCGCCACCTCCTCCCGTGCAGGAGGAACGCTACGCTGGGCCGCTCCTGAGTTACTCAACCCTCAGATATCTGAAGACAAAAAAGATGATCCATTGAACGTTGGCCCAACATTATACAGTGATGTATATTCATTCGGATGCGTGATGCTACAGGTTCGTCCCATCCTATTCCAGCGTGCAATTCAAATATATGTAAACGGCCAACAGATTCTTACTGGCAAGGTGCCCTACCATTATTTAACTGATTATCAAGTCTTGGGTGCCGTCTTGAAAAGGACGACTCCGACCCGGCCCAGCTGTGATCTAGTGACCGAGAGCCAGTGGACGTTTATCCAACGATGCTGGTCGACCGTTGATGGTGCTCAATCACGCCCATCGAGCGAGGAGATCCTTGACTTCACCAAGAGCGAGATTGCCGAATGCAACGCACGTTTGGATTGGTAGAGTCTCAAGGTGAATACTCGCAGGTGCACTTTTCAAGCCCTTGAAAATCGTTACTCGTGATGATCTTTGAAGAATAGGTGGCGTTGTTGTATTCGGGGGTAGTCAATTAGCGCTGGACCTCAATACCACCACTATTTTTGAATGCGTAGTCCAGGCTGCGAATCAGTAGCTAGTTTTTGGAAGGAACATCGGATTGATCTGTAATGCTGCTAGGATGATTGTTGTATGCTCTATTACTTGGATTCGGTTCAATTTCAATACCAGACATGAGCTGGTTGCGAAAGTGAAATAACAAACTTGAAGACAAGAGGCCGGAAGCGCGGTAGCGTCGTGCCTGCTAGTTGAGGCCGTGTGTCATAGAATAGCATTAGTACAGGAGGTGAAAAGTATGCATAACATACTAGGAAAGATGTGATTGTTGAGACCTAGCAAGCGAGAACATATGACGCGAACGCAAGACCTGTATTGCAGCAGAATAAGAGGGCGTTCTTCGAAAATCCTTCCAGGCGGCCTTCAGGATCATTTCCTTCACGATTCCAGAGACCAGGTCGCTGTTGGTGAAGCCGTGTTGAATCTTCATCCGTTTAACAATCATGGACTTGTCCGGGTCGGTTCCTTTATGAACTCGTCAATCAGTTTGTGTGGTGGTAGAACACTTGATGGAAGTGTATGCAAAAACGCGATACATCACCACGAGAAGGATGTACCTAACAGAGAATGTTGGCTTTTCTGCGATTTCTCGACTCCTCCTTGATTTGATGGTCGATCGTATCTGACCTTGCATCAACCTTGCATTGCCTTCATTTCGGATGGAACCACATCATTAACGAGCGCCCGTTCCAGGGTGTCACACGCGGGAGGAATCGTGTGTTAGATTGAAAGCCCGGCTCTAGTGCATATGTACTATGTCGCACAACGTGGTTACCAGTGTTTGAGACTGGTATGAGCGTTAGACAAAACGAAATATAGAGCACTCCGGAGCGCCCCAGGCCCGCTCTAGCCTGGGTTCCGTTTTGTCCAACGTTTGAGTTCAGTCAGTCTTCAATCTTGCTAATCGTGCATGATCCGACAAGGTGCGCATGGGAATAAGTTAGCACATTACATAATATTCATTTATTTTGTTGCTTATTAGTCAGCATTCGTGGTTGAGAGGAACAGGTTTCCAAATATGGGAAATGAAGCTAATATGATAGCACCTCCCTCGGAGAGACCCCTGCAAAGCCAAGCGGCGAATAAGTTGTAGAGCACTCTCAGACGAGCTTGTTCTCTTCCTTCTACCAACATCTAGTACCTATCGCATGCAGCCCTCGCCCGTGGCAGGGCGCCCGCCCAGCATGCCCACCGACAAGTCCATTGCCAGACGGGCGACCGACGACGACGAAGCCCGCCCATACGTGATCGTGAGCGACATTGGCAAGGGAAGCTTTGCAACCGTGTATAAAGGATACCACGAGGTATGTATCGCGCTACCTTTTCCTTTGGCTCGTTGGCTCATATTCCGTCGGCGCCTATTAGGAAACCCACCACACAGTCGCGATCAAATCCGTACGAAGAGATATCCTCACAGCCAAGCTACTCGACAATCTGCAAAGCGAAATCGAAATTCTCAAGTCATTATCCCACCGCCATATTACAAAGCTTATCGACATCGTGGTACGTGGCATTCATTCTTGTTAAAAGTCATAGTTCGGGATATGTGCGGAGTCGCTATCGTACGGGCGAAGATGTGTGACTACCCCTCTGGTGCGACTGGGCCACGCCTGACATTTTCCCTGTGTCGTTCCGAAAGAATCAGTTTCGTGTCTCGTACTCACAGGCCGTCTCTCAGCGTGCAGAACGGAACATATTCCTCATTATGGAATATTGCGCGGGTGGCGACCTCACCAACTATATCAAGAAGCGGGGTCGCGTCGAGGGTCTTGAATACGCCTCATCTCCCGGAGCTGCCTTGCAGTACTACCCCCATCCAAGGTCGGGTGGCCTTGACGAAATCGTCGTCCGCAGCTTTCTACGCCAACTAGGTATGTTTTTTTTTCATCATTGCATTCACACGAGTAATATTACTTTGAATAGCCCGAGCACTTAAGTTCTTGCGGACTAGAAACCTCATCCATCGGGACATCAAGCCACAGGTAGACCTTCTTTTGCTTTTCTCGAGCATTCGGACTCATTCAAGATAGAATTTGCTCCTGACCCCAGCCCCCCCGGAGGAACTGGCAAAAGGACATCCAATCGGTGTACCAATCTTGAAGGTTGCTGATTTTGGGTTCGCGCGCTCGCTTCCCAACGCGATGCTGGCAGAAACTCTCTGTGGCTCGCCGTAAGTTCGTATATGAGCCGGGAGCCGGTACAAAGCTGAGCATTGAACTAGGTTGTACATGGCGCCTGAGATTCTGCGATATGAGAAGTACGATGCAAAAGCTGATCTTTGGAGTGTTGGTGCTGTATTATACGAGATGTGTGTAGCGAAACCGCCGTTTCGCGCGCAGAATCACGTCGAGCTCCTGAAGAAGATCGAACACTCCAAAGGTGTTAAATTTCCCGACGAGGATCCTTCGCGCGCAGTTTCAAATCACCTGACACCACACATCACGTCCTCGACAAAACCAGAAGAACCACAGACTGTACCTTCTGACATCAAAGAGCTTATCCGTGCCCTTCTGAGACGTCGGCCGGCGGAACGTGCTAGCTTCGAAGAGTTCTTCAAAAGCGAAGCCCTCGCGAAATCCAAGTTTCCTCGCCCAGCGCTTCAACCTCCATTGCGGACAACCTTCATTGCCACCGTTCCCAGTATGCAAACCGAGGAAGAAGAAGATTCACCCATTAGTAAAATTCCAGAGCACCACAAGGTAATTCCCCCGGAGGTGCTCGACCCCAAGGCGATGATCCCGCCCAGCAAGTTTCATTTTCGGAGAAGGGAGACGATATCGGAGGACACGGCCGCAGTGGCTATTCCCGGCCCACCTTCTCGGAGGTAATGTGTCAAGGTATCCAGTATCTCGTATGGTAACGTTGATTTGCCATGGACAGCCCAGCCTCGTCGCGTGGTAAGATATCCCCAAGCCCGCTCGAACCCGCTCAAATCCGAACTGACGCGGAACCTGACCCGGTCCTTGAAAACAATAAAGGTCGACCCACACCTAAACCCCTATCTGCTGAAGGGTCGATCATCCCTGGTGAATCGGAAGAGGATGGAATTATCCGAAAAGAATACGTGCTTGTCGGTGATGTGCGTGCACTAGAGTTTAATCGCGCAGTTGATGGTAAGTTTACTTCCCGTTCTCGCCAATTCATGCAGATCCCTTACCGAAGGATCCACAGAACTCAGTACAGGTCGTCACAGGACACCCTGCGAGCATCGCACTGCTGGATCTCCCCTTGTGGATGAAACGTATCCTTCGGACCATATATCACCCTCGCCCCGCTCGAATACCCCTCTAACTGCGCCGATCCCCACGCCCTACAACACCACGTTTCCTCCCCCACCACACCCTCTTGCACCCCCCCTTTCCTCCTCCCCTACTCGCGTAGCTTCCAACGCCCTCAGTCGCGCGCTGTCACTTGCATCTCGCAAACTATTCGGTGTATCGACTCCCAAATCACCCATTTCCCCAGGCTCCGGTCATTACCGTGCACCACCGTCACCACGCCGACCGCAAATCTTGCTAAGGTCACCCACGAACGAAGGCGATGTGGACAAGAATGGTCCCCTTGCGGTCCGTGATCCGATGGAGGATGGATTACTCGCAACACTGGAGGAGTTGGCACAGAAGACAGACGTGTTGACACACTGGGCGGATGAAATGTACGAGGCTGTGAAGGCAATTCCACAGAGTCAGCTTTCTTTGGTTTCCTTCATCGTTTGTCTCGTGACTGATGCATGTGATCATTACACAGAGCCCCTTCCTGATCCCGCCAAGTTTGCACGCCGAGAAGGTGAAGCTGAAAAGCATGCCGAACGACGGCGGAATGCAGATCAAGAAGCGGAGTACAATGCTGTGACATGTGTTGCGGTGTACATTCTCTTGATGTCATTCTCCCAAAGGGGAATTGATAAACTACGAAATTATCAAGAACATCTGCGCATGCGATATCCCGACGGGGACTTTGTGGTCAGCGCAGGTTTTGATGATGGTAAACACTTTATTTGTGCTTGTCGAGTACGACGCTGACACCTCTGTCTAGCACTTGCGTGGTTCAAAGAGCAATTTATCAAGTGTAATGACCGCGCAGCGCTCGTGAAGACGTGGTTGCCAGTGCAATATGACGGTCCCAAGATATACCTTGATCAATTGGTTTACGATCGGGCGTTGATGCTCGTTAGTAACTTGCCCTGTTGTTGATGCTGTCGTTGATATTGTGGTTTTCGCAGAGTCGAACAGCTGCCCGGAAAGAGCTTTTGGATCAGGCAACAAGTCCTGATGAATGTGAAAAATTATACGAAGAGTCTTTGTGGTGTCTTTACACTCTGCAAGACGATCTCCAACAAGATAACCCATTCATGGAGGAGGACCGAAATACGATAGCGACGTGTGAGTTTCCTTTCATTTCTCCTCGATGAACATGTCGTTCACGTTCTTGTTTTTTTTTTGTATATCGTAGGGATAACAAGGACGAAGCTCCGCCTGGTTCGATGTCGAGCGCGGATGGGCATGAACGACAGGGATCGAATAAAGGACGCCCTCGCGGATCAGAACCTGGTCGATGCGAGATATCCACCACCTTGGGATCCACAAGCGCTCGAGAGACTTGAACGGCAGCAGCAGGCTGTGGCTGGGCAGCGCTCGTGACTCATCCTCCATCGTCCATCACTGTTCACGCTGGTTTTCATCATCATCTCTCTTTTCATCTTCAACATAACCAAGTGACAATCATCGTCTGGTGAACATTTTTGGATGCGACCAGCTCATGATGATCGTGACTGGCTCGTTCATTCCAGGATTGTATATGTATATAATGTTTTTCCTTCTTTTTATTATGTTTATGATGACATCTTTTAGGGGACTCCATTTGTTTATATACCATCGTACTTATCATGTATGGAGATGTTACCATTGTAATATCCAGTTGCTGTATCTTACTTTTACTTAGATGGTATCAGGCGCCATTGTAATCGCGACCGTTGTGTGGGGAGGACTGGCATTCGCGTCAGCTAGGACGTGCGTTGTGAAGATGGGGGGCAAACTACAGGAGCTTTTATGTCACGCTCCCGAGGCACATAACTATCAGCTCGTCACCTGGCACATGGTCTGATATTCGCAACGATAGTGCCTCGTAGAAACACATCATGTAAATGCGCCTCAACCTTGATCCAGGTCTCACATCATAAATCGAAGCCTTTGTTCAAGTCTTCATACAACAATTCTTTCATTCCGGGTGGAAGGAGCGGTTCCCCGCCAGGTCGGTCAGTGATGTACTCTGTAGTGCATCTTGAGCACAAAACCAGCTAATTTCGGGAACAATTGCAACTGACTGAAAGGCATCTCGACGCTCTCCTTGGCGTTGAACTTGATGGTTGGAAACTCCTGCAAAAATCACAGGTTGTGATCAGGCGTGCTTGGAACCGGGAGGGGAAAGACATACTACATAAGGTATCTCGTCCAGCGGAACTGTTTTTCAGAAAAGGGGGGAAGGGGGGGGGTTACAATGTGGCGCATCAAGCTTCGAATGGAATCCATGGCTGCGCACGATGCTCACTTTTGTCATCGACAACTCGTTTCGTAACGCCCAGTGCCGTATCCGTGGTCATCTGCATGGAGCCAAGGTGGCGAGTCGGAAATCCCAGTTGACGAAGTTGTGATGTTCGGTCCCGGGGCGGATCATCACCTGATGATTTCCCTGGTGAGAACAAGTCGCGCTTTAGGGAGGGGGGAGCGGAATATATACCCAGAATTCCCTGAGACGGGGTTAGTCGGGAAGAAGCAGAACAGAAATCACGAATGTCTTGCCCCGAATAAGAACCATGCGAATTTCAGACCGTCCTCGGGTTCAAGTCTGCGTTCAGCCTTGGGATCAAGTAAACATACTTTAGAAAAGGGGACGTCTTGATTTTTTAGCAACTCCAAGATGGATTGCGTGTGTGCTTCAGAAGACGCAGCCGGCCCACTGAAGGAGGCCAATTTCTCTTGCAAAGAGGCGCAAGATCTCTGTGAGAGATGGGTAAACAGAATACGGGCAGATGCACCAGCCAGCGTCTTCATATGCTGCCGAACCGGATCGATATAGACACCGTATAGTTCAATATTTAAATGGAAAAACTTACGGTGTACTCGAGTTCCACCCATGGAGGAAGGGAACTGGGAGTGGCTTCGTCCTCTTCCATGTGCTCTGCGGGTTTTTCTCAGTCGTCACGTTTCTCGACGTGCACCGTGTGAAGTAATGACCTATGACATATGTCGTGCCCATTCTTGAACGATTTGTTCCTACGTCCAAGGGGCAAATCGAAGTTAATCTTCGTAGGTCCCCGCCTCCAACTCGAGTTGTTTCGAGCCTTCTGCGACAATGTCCTTGAACCGACCATCGTAACGAGAAGTTTCATGCTTACTTTGGTACGACAAGCTGTTGGGCACCGTTAGTTGAATCCTTGTAATCGCGTAAGCCTGAGCCAAGCTGGCGCCAGTGAGTGTCAGTTGGTTTACTAAATGCTACTTTGAGTGATTGTGGCACTGGCATGGATCGATCATTTGCTACCTCCTCTTTTGGAATCCTCTTCTTGTCCGTGTGCCTCGCGAATGTTCGGATCCGGATATAGTACAAGATATCGGCACTATCATACGTCGCCAGCAACTCGAGACTAGATCTCAACTCTGCATCTTCATCAGCTCATAAAACTTGCAAATGACTGCAATGAACTGACCTTGCTGGTTGAGTTTGTGCAGGTTTGGGTTGCACCTACCGCAGTTGTCCCAGGGCCGGAACGGCTCGGAAAAACAGCGGACGTGTTTCATTTACCGCTCACGTGGTTACGGATCCGCGCGTTGGCGCGATTGCATCGGGATGCTCAACAGTGGACCTCTTGGGCCCCGCGGTTCCATCGGACGTGACGATTCATGACTTCTTTCCTGAAATTAAATGATACCAACGGTAACACACAGATTAGTCCTTTCTGACAACTCCGCTGAACGACCCTCCCCAAAGATAATAATCTGAATATAAAAGAGGAGGAGCTGACACTCTATCAACTTCACTTCCCCCTTAGTACAACATGCCTGGCACGAAGTTTAAAGTCGCAATATGGTATGGAGTCGATCCCATGCACACTTTACCGCATCCTGACCACTTGTTTTACTCGCACCGGAAGTGGAGGTGGCGTCGGTGGCTTAACGCTCGCTGTTGCTCTATCTAAATATCCCGATATCGAGGTCGAGATATTCGAGGCTGCTAGACAATTCACCGAGGTCGGTGCGGGTGTTGGGATTTGGCCTCGAGCGTTCAAGGTGCACATTTTCTCTCCAAGCTGGCTGGTCGACCGCACCCTGACGTATGATATGCTGAAGGTCTTGCGGAAGTTGGGCTCGGGTATCGAGCATGAGCTCGTGAATGCGGCAACAGATTACGAGTGGACGGAAGATTTCGGTACGTGTATCGGATGCTGTCGTGGACCGCCATCCCCTCACAGGACTCTAGTCTCAACTTTTAGCTATCGCAAGAGCGACCAACCTGAAGGTGTCGAGTTGTTTCGATTGATGACCAAGGGTAACTCGAAACAAGTCCAATTTCATCGCGCTTGACTGATGGTTTCTCCAAGGTGACTTGATGAGATTCCATCGCGCAGACTTCCACGGAATTCTGCTCTCGTATCTTTCACCGTCATGCAAGACGCACACATCGAAGAGACTAGTCTCGTATTCCCAGCCAGCGGGCCCACTGAAATCTCCAATAACATTGACCTTTGCAGACGGATCGTCGTCGTCGTGCGACCTGCTAGTGGGTGCCGACGGAATCAAGTCAACTATTCGTGGTTGCATGATGCGTGAAATCGCTCAGTCCCTGAGTGGACAAGTATCAAGCTCTGCATTATCCTGTATAGATCCTGTCTGGAGTGGAGTAGTTGCTTACCGCTCATTAATCAACGCCGAGAAACTGCGTGCTTGTGCACCTCATCATCGAGCACTCCGAGAACCCACAGTGGTAAGTTAGATCTTCCCACTTTGATAGGTGTCGACTGACGGGCTCGATACAGTACTTAGGGAAGGATGTAGTGAGTATGAGACTAAATGAGCATTCGTCATGCTGAAACTCATTGACAGTTCTTCCTCGTGTATCCAATCTCGAAAGGGAGATTCATAAATTTCGCTGGATTTACTCTGTCCGAAGACCTCGTCCGTACCTGTTACCAAACGGAGGCGCCCGGGAGAAGAGGTTTCGAGGGCCCATGGGTCCGCGAGTTGTCCAAAGAAGAAGTCTGCCAACCATTCAAAGGGCTGGAGAAAGACACAATGCCAATCCTCAAGGTAAGATAAGCCTATATTATGCATCGATCATTCCCCCTTGACAATATCCCAACAACAGTCGATCGACAAAGGAACACTGTGGGCCGTTCATACTGTAAAACACTTACCATCACATTACCATGGTCGGGTCGCATTGATTGGGGATGCAGCCCACGCTATGCTTCCCTTCCAGGGATCTGGTGCCGGTCAAAGTATTGAGGTATGCGATCAGCATTGTCTGTGTTCACTTCGAAGTTACTGGTAACTGAAAAAGCACACAGGACGCATACCTCCTCGCCACGGCACTTGGGCACCCATCGACTAAATTAGAGACAATACCTCGTGCACTGGCCGTGTATGACAAGTTAAGGCGACCATTCTCGAGCGACGTTGCCCTGCGTGCGAGAATGAACGGGCAGCTGAGCGTGTGGCAAGCAGGGGACGTCCCCCTCACGAAGCTCGGCGAGACCATGACCAAGAACTGGGAGTGGGCTTGGTTGAGCGAGCTGGACGGTGCGTTGCACGATGCGGTGAAAATGTTGGATTCGAGGATACCTGCAAGATACTAAGTATGTATTTTGGTGTGGAGTGCAGTGAGGTAACTCTCCTTTATGATAATTCCACGGCCTAAATGATTGACCAACTTTCAACGTCAGGGCCAGCACTGGTAATCGAAAAGGGACTCCTGAACTTACAATACCCGCTGCGTCGTGGATCACCTGTGGTGATGATTGATGGAATTCAGCGTGGAATACGAATAAGGGATTTATTTATTTTCCCCCAAGAATCAAGATCCACCGAGTTGGAATTTGCTGTGTAGAATATGTACATATGTGCTTTTGTAGCTGGTTGCGACGAAGATTATGAAGCTCATGCACAATTATCTCAACTCATCACTTCTCCTTTGGCGTAGTGGGTCGAATTACTTGGGAAACACCCCTTCGGTTTCTCACTGCGCTTCACGATAACAGATTGAGTGGTTGAGTGACTCCCAGTCCATCACCGCGCTAGCCCCATTTCTGTCAAGGTCCCCACAATGGTCCGCAGCGCCCCAAGGTTACTCCGCTCTCTCCAACCATGAGGAAGATGAACGAGTCCGCAATGCAGGTCCTGGAAGTCAGGAAATAATTGATTGTTGCCAGATTACTTCTGCGGCGGGGCCTTGTCGGAAGAGCTGGAAAAAGATGCGGGGATCATCAAAGCGGGTATTACGAGCCTTGCGAGGAATTCTCGATGTCGATCGGATGGTAGTTTCACCAACTTGAGGCGTTCCCCCGAAACGCGAGAGAGAACTTCTACAAATTAGCCCGGGCTAGCATCAGGTAATGCACAACTCTTTGCATCCATCATGACTGGTCGCCATGACGAGACAAGGTGCAAGAAAAATCATTTATCGTTTCAAGTTTTCAAGATCACGAGTTCTGAACGCGAAGTAAAACAGGTCACATCGGGTATTCTATCCTCTGCTACCGGGACGTCTCCGCCGCCTTCCAATGTCTCGTTTTCCCCGAAACCCGTGAACACGATCGTGACCATTGCACTGTCCCCGCACATAACCGATTAGTATGTCGCCAGCCCATCAGGAAATATCCATCCCTGGAACTCATGTAGAGTCGGCTGCACGCAGCGTCGCACGGAATAGTGCATAGTGACAATTGTCAACAACTCAATCAAGTTTGAGGTTTTCACTGACCACAAAGGAAGTTCTGCAGTGTTTGGAATACAGGTGGAGGTGATCGGCAGGATAATCAAGGGACCGGGAAGACGAGGATCGGCATCATCACAGCAAACCAAGATATCCTCCTCGGAATTGGGGTTGATGCAACTGACTAATCCTAATTTTTGTCCTCTGTGGTCATTAGTATTTGTGGGGTCGGGTCCCAGTACTCGCTAAGCTCTAGGACTTCCCACCCACTCGAGCCATGATTGCTCTGTTATTATTCCTGGTTTTTTCGGCTCCCGGAATGGACAACAAAGAAGGAACGAAGAGTGAACCGTTGTGGTTCGGGACGATTATTCGGTCTCCCGATTCTGGAACTGAAACAAAAATAGGGCCGCTCAATTCTTCGTGAGCTTGGGTCAACAGTCAAGCCGAGGCAATGGGGTGTGGTTTAGCATCGCGAAGGTGTTCACGCTAGCATATTACGGCAAGTGGACTACATAGCGCCCCGAGGGCCTGAGCAGATTCCGGGCCGGGACGACGACTAGCAGCCCAGTTGCGCTGAGCGTTTGAACGTTGCTGCTCGGAAACATAGACGTCACGGTAGCCGTTCACTACTAGTGTAACAGCTAAACGTTACAATGCAGTACTCATCATGACCCGTTTGGGGTCAGTGACTTTGCATTCAAGTCGGACGCGGCCGACGAGGCTGCCGTCAGTGCCCTGCTCGGGTCCTCGGGGCACTATGTAGTCCACTCGTTGTGACACGCTAGCGTGGACACCTTTCGCTAAACTCCCACTTGACTAACTGAACCCACGAAGAACCGAACAGCCCTACTAAGTATGTCGCAGGTTGGTCAAATGCAGATTGTACATTCATCTTGTACCGAGTTCGGCAACCGCCGAGATATGACGACACCGATAAACATATTGTCCATTGCATGACACAACCGACACAGACTACAGTACACGGTCCTAGGTGAGCATATACACAGGGCTTCGGCCGAAGCGGTGATCGAAGGTCTTAGTCAAACCGAGCTAACCAACCTCGAGCCTAAACGTTGTGCCGGATTGTGCGGAGTCCGTATTTGGAGAGCACATTGTCCGGGCTTCCATATGCATATGCATGTACGTGATAGCAGGTATCGTTCATGTTCAGATGTTCATCCACGGGCGAACCTGCCAGTGACAGGTTCTCATCCGCCTGAATCAGCCCACTGCCAATGTGTTTGACGACCCAGAAGCTAGGATACGGGTTTAGGAATGCGAGGTCCCTAATCCCGTTAGTGCCCGCTGCTTACCAAGGTTCTCGGTCGACGTTATGCCACCCAAGGTCATATTAAATGACTTGTTTTGCCCGAGATGATAGTTTATCAAATACACATTATAACACAGTCGAAAAAGCCAGCGTGAGGAAATGCTTTCAAGTTGGAAACTGTTGGGCTCGTCTCGGTGGTGTTCAATTACTGTCGGCTGGAAGTATGATAAAAAAGCACATATTTCTTTCCATACCGACGATAGGCAAGTAAATGACTCTCATCCAAGTTGTATTTCACAACATTCATTATATCGACTGAAGCTCTTAGCTCAAGTTCGTTACATTACTTGCGAAACACCCCTTCGGTTCCCGCCGCGCTTCACAATATCATTAACGCTCTTCATTCTGTGTGTCCGACAAGACTGAGGGCATAGCACTCCGAACTGATCACCACGCAGCCGCTAGCCCTACTATCCACCTCCGTCACAGTCCACACAACGGCCGCAGCTCCCCATGGTTATCCCCCCCCGCGCCAATCATGAGGAAGGGGAACGGGTCCTGCAGGACATCGTTGACGACATCTTCTGCATCATGCATAGCAAGTACCTGGAAGCCACGAAATGATCGATTGGCGCCCTATCGCTTCCACGGGGGTTCTTGTCAAAGGATGTGGAAAAAGCTGCGGGTATCATCTAAGCGGGCATTTCTGGAGTCCTTGCGAAGAGATAGATTCTCGATTACCAATGGTAGTTTTCACTAAGTCGAATCGTTCACTCGAGAGAGAACTCCTGCTCGTTAGCTGGCTAATTAGCTCGTGCTACATCCAGATAATGTGAAATTCTTCGCATCCATCGTGACTGGTCAATGACGAGATAAGGAGGAGAACTTATTTATCACTTTCAAGATCCCGAGTTCCGAACGCAAAGTAAAACGGGTCATTCAGTATTCTATCCCTGCCATCGGGACGTCTCCACCACCTTCCAATACCTCGGGGGTGGGCACTCGTGCACAGGGCGTGGGGGGTCACCGACTGTCTGCGTAGGGATGGAGCCGTATGCGCACGGGTAGGGCGACAGTCTCCCTATGGGATGGGGTGACCATTTTCGTAGGGACGGGGACAAGCGTATGCGCTCGCTGCGGTTCTCTCCAAAATCCGTGAATATGATTGTGGTCGTTGCACTGTCCTCGCACACAACTGGTTATGTCGCCAGCCCATCAAGAGATATCTATCCCTGGAACTCGCGTGGATTCGGCTATGCGCAGCGAGCATGAAATGGGAGAAGCGTGAATATTCTTGCGACTTTTGGTTGATTCCCTCGTCTGCAATACAAAGACCGAGGTCTTCAGGGATGACTGCAACCGTAATATGTACACCAACCCTTATCCCACTCTCTCCGTCCATCCGCCAGTGCTAGTTCTAGCATGCAACTCCACCAACCACGGTTATGTGCTTGCTGAGGACACCAGCGAGGAGGATTGCGTCCAGCGTCAGATGCAAGTTGACTGATTGACCGAGAAATGAACGTCCCGCACGTCAGGCTGGGCCTCACAAGTAACTAGTGGAACTCAGAGACTCCGCTTACATCTCACAGCTTGAAGTCGGATCGACGCTCCTCGAGCACATGGTTGTTTGCCAGCGTCTCATGCACGTGTATACGCAAGGTAAGGGAAATATCACTGGCTTACATTCCGAATTGTTCGATGGGCTGTCACACGGAATAGTGAATAGTGACAATTGTCAACAACTCGATCAAGTTTGAGGTCTCACCGATCACTAAGGAAATTCCGGTCATTGTTTGAGATATGGGGTGGAGACCTTCGGGAAGATATTGAGGGGTGAGACCCGGAAAAACGAGAATCAGTACCATGATGCGACAAGCGAAAACCCCAACCGATCGACAATCAAACGGGGTCGAAGAAGTTGTTCAGCCCGCACTATCCACGCAAACAGTCGCCCTCCCACCCCGTGCACAAACGTTCGCCCCCCACCATTACGCATGAATGGTTGCCCCCTGTCCGAACAGTATAAACGGCCTCCTAACTCATTACGCAAACAGTGCCTCCTGGAATGATGAGTGACGTATTATGATTTGACTATTCGGCTTCCCAGTTCAAGGGCCAGAACCAGAACTGGATTGATTGGCCGGCTGCACTAAAGTCCGTGCTTGCTTACGTTGGTGGACCTCGGGCACTCCCCCTGATGAATGGAAGCGATCGGCTGAAAAGTGCCTTTTGTTTCGTGTCAGCCTATCTCAGCAACGACTTGCCTTGCCCCCCTCGAGTTGCTCTTTTCTCCCTCATGTTCACCCTTTGTCGTCGAACCTTACCCTGCAGGTTCGTATTGCCATCTTTCTCTTCTTTCCCGCTGCCGTGATTACTATTGTTCTGGGTATTTGTCTATGCGATTTCGTGTCTATCAGTTCCAAAAACGTTACCACTTTGTGTCCTCAATGAGTTGTTCGAAGATCGATGCCAGGGATTGGCATAGCTATGCCCAGGTGCCAGAGACTGTACCTGCACAAATCATCCATACCCAAGATATATCATGCTCACGGTGAGGGGTATGGGTTACACTGCAAGTAGGCAATCATACCCATCGAGGGGATACCCGCGAATATTCTGAATTATGACAGTAGTAATTACAAATTAAAAATTACACACCCCGCCGCCATGAAGTAATATACCACGTACACTGGGGTCGCTCGTGCCCGTGAGATGGTTGGAGGCAATGGGGAACACGAAGGGGCATGTGAGGCGTTTGAGACGCGGATGGCGCGCTTGGGGGAAAGGTCGGGGGATTCAAGTTGGGGTCGGGGGTGCATATGGATAGTCGTCGTCCTGCTGGTCCACATCATCTTCGTACCTGGGAGGAATCTGAGGCGGCTGGCTCGCTTTTGAGACAGCGAGGGCGTTTGTGAGAGTTGAGTACATCATATGAGCAGCCTGAGGAAGTTTGTTTTTTGAGGCGGAACTTTCGTTGTGTCGTTGGCGAACGACCGGTCGAGCAACGAGGGGTGTTGGTTGATGTTCATATGGTCGGCGTTCCACTTGGCGGGATTGGGACAGTGACAGGCGTAATTACCAAGTCGGGGATGGACAGCGACGAGGCCATCTAGGATAGTTTTGAGATCCGAGGCAAATATGTGCGTGGCGGATCGGACGAGGGGGACCACGTGAAAGTCGTGGAGGTTGGGGAGACGGCTATGGATTCGAAAAGGGACAGGATGCGCGGTCAACCAAAGAGGCTAGTATGGAGCGAGTTTCGCAGGCGCGGTATCGAAAGCGAGGAGACTGCTTACAATCGATCACGATTCGGATACAGAGCGGGTCCGAAATGTGTGTGATGTAATTTTGTCATCAGTTGATCAGGACAGCATTGTCGGCGTCACTGGGGACGTTGGCGGAACTGAGGATTAAGGGGTGGTGTCTGCACCGGAGCGGGTGCGGCGGCGGCATCTGTGTGAGTGGTGGAAGTGGTGGACGACGCCGCCCGTACCCGCGAGCCGCGACAGGTACGGTTTTCTGAATCTGGGGGGGTCACAAAATCCTGACCCCCCACCATACCACTCGGATACCCGCAGTGAGCACGGTTTACCCATACAATATGCCTGTGTAACTGAAGCTGTTAGGTTCTTTTCTACTTTACGGTCTCTGACTCTCTGGAGTCCCCTCCACGTAAACCGGCTTTGTTGCTTATTCCGGGAACCGAAGAAGCTCGGAATGACAACAGGGGAACCATAACTCATCGGTATCGTTGTTCCAACGTTCACTTTGACCCTGCCAGTGACAGGTTCCGGTCCGCCTGATCAGCTTCATTTCCGCCCATGACTGAACTCAGTCTAAAGCGAATAGGTGTTGAACCAGATCCAGTAACTGCCCTCATGGACAGAGTATTTAAGCATCCCATTTCTGTCAGCTAACTGCAGACTGCTTTTGCAACTCGACGGTACGCTCACCCCACTACGCTTTGTCCAAGCTTTGATGTACTGAACCTTTACCCATGACGTGTATCTAGCCTTTGAAATGTCGCTCGACGTCTTCCAACAAGTATTCTCTTTGTCTCTCGCCTCCAACGTCATCAATGACTTCACGGCAATCCAAGCATGCCTTCAGAAAGCACTGCAAAATGCATTGACTTCTCGTATCCTCCCGGATATCGGCGCGGAATGGCAACTCGTATGGGGGCCGGTCGTATGGAAGCACACGCTAGTTGATGATAAGATCACTGGACCCGACAACTCGTGGTATGTCGCCTTTCACCCGAGCCTCAAGTTCGAGGACGGCTCTGAACGTCCGACCTACGTCATCGCTATTGCTGGTACTCCGGCCAAGTCCGAGTATGCGTGGTTCAAGGAAAACCTTGCCGTGAACACTGTCGCTGATTTCAATGCTTGGGTGGATGGTGGAATTGAGAAGGAGCCCGCCGTCGTTCCCGCGGAGGACATCACACTTGGCGTGCCATACATCGCAACAGGATTCGTAAACACAGTGCGTGTACTGCTCACCACCAAAGCACCACAAGGTGCCATAGCCGAGGACACGACGCTCCTCGACTTCATCACCAATCTGGACCAGTCCGCCTCCACGAGAGTTATTACGACTGGTCACAGCCTTGGCGGTGCCCTTTCTCCCTCCCTTGCACTTGCCCTGGTCTCGGCCGGGGTCATTCCCAGAGATCTCACCCTCACTTATCCTACCGCGGGGCCCAGTCCCGGAAACAAGGCCTTCGCCGATCTCTTTATCAAGACATTCCGGTCTTCCAACCCAGACGGCTCGGCTGGCCACAAAGGGTGGAACCTCAACCTGGTCAACAACCTCGATAGTGTACCCCAAGCCTGGTGCCCCCTGCCGTCCTATTCCCCAGCGCAGAACTTGTCCAGGACCCCCACCCTCTACGGCACTCCAGCAATTCCCTTCATACTCGACATCATCACCTTGGTCTCGCTCCACTCGTTGAGCTCGGGTATCCTGTACAAGCCCCTCCCAGGCCAGTTCTTCAATGGTCCCGCTCCTATCGTTGCGCCAGCTACGTTGGAGGAGTTCGCGCAGATTGCCGTCCCGCAGCACCAACAGGCTTACTTCTGTGAGGTTGGAGTTATACCTCCATTCATTAAGGGGAACGAAATGCCCATTTGTATACTCACGGAGAAATCAGAGGATGAGAAACGGTTCAATTTCCCTCTCCTTGCCGAACTTGAGTGGGGACGTGAGCACCCAGAAGAAGCGCAGAAGGAGATAGAGATAGTCGAAGGCGCTCCGCTTGCGAAGGCTTTACTCAGGAAATGAATAATAGGAATGTTTCCGTTGTTCTCCTGGCGTGTTTGTATGAATCGTATAGTGGCTCGACAGTCTGTGTATGTACAGTCGTTTGAGAAATTGGTAGATTGGAATGTGTACTTGTTTCTTATGGAAGTTCGCATCATCGACACGTTTGTCCATTATTGTGATGGCTTCCACTAGTACAGGGCTGTTCAGTCCGTCCAGACGCCGTGTATATGAGGCAGCATGACCGCCGCAATCTACAGCTCGTAGTAGGACTCACAGGTACACTAAGACTCGTCCCACGGATTTGGTTGCCAGTCCATCCTCCAATACTATTTCATGTCTTACGAAACTGATGAAAGAAGGATAGACCCGGTGATCAAGTGCCTCATACCTGAGGAACTCACATCGCAAGCATATATGTATAGGACAAAGACCAACTGATTATTCAATATGGATGCCGCTACTGTGAGGCAGTCCATAGATATGACATAAATCTCTGCGGGACAGCACCTATCAGACGTAAGACGTGGTTCGCCTTTTTACTATCAGGCACTCATATCCCCTCGCAAGGGCTTTAGCAATGCTCGCTTTGACAATGCACCCATGGCAGCGATGCGAATCATCTCGTGCGAATCGATCATCCCCCGACCTCTCAGGTGCTTACCGCGCGTGATGAACGCCTCATTCGCGAGGGCATCGTCAACGATATTCTGTAAGACCCGTTTCTCTGCCTCATGGTTGGGGGGAGGAGGTGTGGCCATGAGATCCCGTGGACTGTTGCGAAGACAAAAATGAATTATGGGGCTAGCACGATGACCAAGTACAGTGATCCCCTCGCTCTTTTCCAACATAGGACGGATGGTCGTTATCGTGGAGAATGGTGAGGACCGAAAGGGTCTTTCGCAAGTAACTAATTGCCTCTGACCCGGAAGTGGTGAGAAAGGCGGGGATTGATGCAGAGAGACGAACGACGTCCCGCTGATGCGCTAGCGGACGGAAGATCAATTAGTAGAAGGCTAACTTTATCAGTGGTGTAACCCCACCTGATGTTCGGTGACAATGTAAAAACCAGCGCAGAAGCCACCAGACGAGCATAAACCGTTAGCGACAGAACCCACGAGCATGTGTAACCTGAAAGGGGGTGATCGGACTACATAATATGTTCAATCATGCGGGTGAGAGACGTACAGGAACGTTGTAGAGTTCAGTTGAACCGCGAGCTATTCGAGCGACTGCAAGGATGACTCGGTGCTTGAGTTTGAGCTCGATCTATTGCATGCTTAACACACCAAAGAAGAGCAAAATACATTATTTAACAAACCAGCTTGGGTAGATAGACCATTTCCCTGGCCATCACGTTCGAAGATACCTCCGGTGATAATGGAGCGACGTGATGATGGAC
The DNA here is from genome assembly GCA_038092875.1 of Lanmaoa pseudosensibilis. Taxonomy (NCBI): domain Eukaryota; kingdom Fungi; phylum Basidiomycota; class Agaricomycetes; order Boletales; family Boletaceae; genus Lanmaoa; species Lanmaoa pseudosensibilis. The sequence goes on from JBBPRF010000152.1 coordinate 35,047, forward strand.
CCTCGCACTTTGTTCTCTCCTTCTTTACGCGGATAAAAATGTCTCGAGGCCTGAGGCTCTTGAGATCATTGTGGCCATACCGGCGTTCAATCCTCCTTCCCCAGCTCATGAAATTTGCAGATGACTGCAATGAGCTGACCTTGCTGGTCGAGTTTGTGCGCTTGTGGCAGGTTCGGGTTGTACCTACCACAACATCAGGGATTCAGGTCGGATTCTGTCAGAGCGACTCGGAAAAAAGGGCCTACTGAGCTCAGCCTGGAGCCGCGTGTGTGCTCAACAGTGGACCTCTTTGGCCCCGCGGTTCCATCGGACTCCACGACTCACCTCCTTCCTGAGATTAAGTGTCGATACCGACGGTAACACAGTAGTCCTTCCTGACAGCTCCGCTGAACCTCACAGGACTCTAGTCCCAACTTTTAGCTATCGCAAGAGCGACCAATCTGGGGGCGTCGAGTTATTTCGATCGATGGCCAAGGGTAAGTCCAATTTCATCACGCTTGACTGATGATTTTTCCCAGGCGACTTGATGAGATTTCATCGCGCAGACTTCCACGGAATCCTGCTCTCGTAGCTTCTTCCATCACCATGCAAGACACACACATCGAAGAGACTATGTCTCGTATTCCCAGCCAGCTGGCCCACTGAAATCTCCAATAACATTGACCTTTGCAGACGGATCGTCGTCGTCGTGCGACCTGCTAGTGGGTGCTGACGGAATCAAGTCAGCTGTTCGTGGCTGCATGATGCGTGAAATCGCTCAGACCCTGAGTGGACAAGCATCAAGCTTTGCATCGCCCTGTATAGATCCTGTCTGGAGTGGAGTAGTTGCTTACCACTCATTAATCAGCGCCGAGAAACTGCGTGCTTGTGCACCTCATCATCGAGCACTCCGAGAACCCACAACGGTAAGTTAGATCTTCTCACTTTGATAGGTGTCGAACGGGCCCGACACAGCACTTAGGGAAGGATGCAGTGAGTAAGAGACTAAATGAACATTCGTCATTCTGAAACTCATTGGCAGTTCTTCCTCGTGTATCCAATCTCGAAAGGGAGATTCATAAATTTCGCTGGATTTACTCTGTCCGAAGACCTCGTCTGCACCTGTTACCGAGCGGACGCGCCAGAGAGAAGAGGTTTTGAGGGCCTATGGGTCCGCGAGTTGTCCAAGGAAGAAGCCTGCCAACCATTCAGGGGGCTGGAGAAAGACACAATGCCGATCCTCAAGGTAAAATAAGTCTATATTATGCATCGATCATCCCCCCTTGACAATACCTCGTCAACAACAGACGATAGACAAAGGAACATTGTGGGCCGCTCATATTGTAAAACACCTACCATCACATTACCATGGTCGGGTCGCATTGATTGGGGATGCAGCCCACGCTATGCTTCCCTTCCAGGGATCCGGCGCCGGTCAAAGCATCGAGGTATGCGATCAGCACCCTTTGTGTTTGCTTCCAAGTTACTGGCGACCGAAACAGCACACAGGATGCCTACCTCCTTTCCACGGCACTTGGGCAGCCATCGACTAAACCAAGACTAAACTAGAGACAATACCTCGTGCACTGACTGTGTACGACAAGTTAAGGCGAGCATTTTCGAGCGACGTTGCCCTACGTGCGAGAATACGGGCAGCTGAGTGCGTGGGAAGCAGATACGTCTCTCCGTCCACTGTGGTGATTGCTTCCACTGCTGTATAGGGTTGTTCATTCATCAAGATGCCGCATATATGAGTCAGCGTGACCCCCTCAGTCTACAGATTCAAACACGGCGCTCAGCATGTGATGGTCGTTTTCTAATGAAATCCCCACATGATACCTAGATGATCAGGATCATGATAATCGGTTAAACTTGCCATTTCAATAGTTGAATCGCTCGAAATGACCTTGACGCAACGCGGCTAGCAAGACCGAAGACTCCCTTAAACGTTGGACAAGACCGGATCCAGGCCGGAGCCTCTAAAGCAATCTGGGGCAGGCCTAGAGCGCTTTGGACTGTTCCAGATTCCATCTTGCCAGTGTGGTAACCGTGTTGTGCGACCAGTTTCATGGTTAGTTTTCCTTCGGAACCATTGGTCGGGTGAAACACGTCAAGCAAGGTGTTTGCCTCCGCCAGGCGGCATTTCCGAGTCTGCCTGGTCAGCTTTATTTCCGCTCGTGACTGAACTCAATCTAAAGCTAACAAGAACTGGACCAGATCCAATAACTGCCCTTACGGACGGAGTACTTAAGAATCCTATCTCCATTAGCCAGCTGCAGATTGCCTGTGCAACTCGACGGTACGCCCACCCCACTATGCTTTGCCCAAGCTTGGATGTGCTGAAGCTTTACCCATGACGTGTATCTAGCCTCTGAAATGTCGCTCGACGTCTTCCAACAAGTTTTTTGTTTGTCTCTCGCCTCCAACCTTGTCAATGACTTCAAGTCAACCCAATCGTCCCTTCAGAGAATGCTTCAACTCGCGTTGACTTCCGTCGCCCTTCCGACTATCGGCGCTGAATGGCAACTCGTATGGGGGCCAGTTGTATGGAAGAACAAGCCAGATGATGATACCACTGGACCCGACAACTCGTGGTATATCGCCTTTCATCCGAGCCTCATGTTCGAAGACGGCTCTGTGCGTCCGACCTACGTCATTGCTATTGCTGGCACTCCACCGGAGTCCCAGTATGCGTGGGTCAAAGAAAACCTTGCAGTGAACTCTGTCGCTGATTTCAACGCTTGGGTGGCTGGTGGAATTCATAATCGGCCTGTTGTCGTTCCTGCAAAGGACATTACACGGGGCGAACCATACATTGCAACAGGAACGGTGAACGCAGTGCATTTACTGCTCACCACTGAAGCACCACAGGGCGCCATATCCGAGGGCATGATGCTCCTTGACTTCATCACCAATCTGGGCCAGTCTGACTTCGCGAGAGTTATTGTTACCGGTCACAGTCTCGGCGGTACCCTTTCTCCCTCCCTTGCACTTGCCCTCGTCTCGGCCGGGGCCATCTCCGCTGACAGCACCCTGACTTATCCTAGCGCGGGTGCTAGTCCCGGAAACACGGGCTTCACAGACCTCTTTATCAACACATTCCCGGCTCGCAAGTCAGACGACGCGGCTGGTTTAGGTTACAAAGGGTGGAACCTCAACCTGGTCAACACGTACGATATCGTACCTCAAGCCTGGTGTCCCCTAAGGTCCCTTTCCCAAGAGCAGAACTTGGGCAACGTCCCTCCCATCTACGGCACTCCTGTACTTCCGATCGCACTCGGCGCTACCATCGTGTTTGCCGTCCACGCGCTGAGTTCGGGTGTGCTGTATAAGCCCCTTCCAAGCCAGTACTTCACTGGTCCCCCTCCTTCCGCTCCGCCAAGTAGCTTGGAGGAGTTCCTGCAGGTTGTCCTCCCGCAGCACCAGCTAGCTTACTTTGCCGAGGTGGGAATTATCGCTCCAGCGCTGAACAAGTCCCAGGTGCTCAATTCTGGATTGAGGGAGAAATCGAGGGATGAGAAACGGTTCAATTACCCTGTGATTGCTGATCTCGAGTGGGCGCGTGAGCACCCAGAGGAAGCCCAGAAGGAAATAGAGAAAGCTGAGGGTACTCCGGAAGCGCAGACTTTTCTCGGCAATGAATAATAGGAGAGTGTAGGCTTTGCTTATGCTCGTTCTCTTGGGTGTTTGTATGAAACGTATCGTGGATTGATAGCTGTATGTAAAATAGTTTGAGCAGTTGGCAGATCGGAATGTGTATGTGCTTGTTTCTTATGGAAGTGCGTACCGTTACTTCCGCTTAGACAGGGCTGCTCAGTCAGTCTAGACACCGCGTATATAAGACAGCAGGCTGAAGTCTACAGTGCATAGTATGACTCATAGGTATATACGCATTCTCCCAATCAGACACCCGTATACTTGAGGAACTCGCACCATAGAGGAGGACAAAGGCAACTAATTATCCGATATGGACGCAGCTACAGTAGGGCAGTCTATAGATATGGCATAAATCTCCATGGGATAGCACCTAGCAAGTGTGAGATGAGGCGAGGTCCACTTTTCGCTACGCTATCGAGCGTTCATCTCCTTCTCGCAAGGACTCTAGCAATGCTCGCTTTGACGATGCCCGCGGCCTTCTCCACATCTTTCTTCGACAATGCCGCCGTGGCAGCAATGCGAATCGTCGGGCGCAAATCGATCATCTCTTGACCTCTCAGGTGCTTACCCCGCGTGATGAACACCCCATTCGCAAGGGCATCGTCAACAATATCCTGCAAGACCCGTTCCTCTGACTCGTGGTTGGGGGAAGGAGGTGTGGTCGTGAGGTACTGTGGACTGTTGCGGAGACAAAAATGAATTATAGGGCTGGCACGATGACCGAGTACAGTGATCCCCTCGGTCTTTTCCAACATAGAACGGATGGTGTCAACGTTATCGTGGAGACTGGTGAGGACCGAAGGGGTATTTCGCAAGTAACTAATTGCCTCTGATCCAGAAGTAGCGAGAAGGGCAGGCATTGATGCAGAGAAGACGAAGGATGTCCCATTGATGCGCTACCAGACGGAAGGTCAATCAATATATTGCTAACTTTATCACTCAGGTGACCCACCTGATGTTCGGTGACGATGGAAGAACCGGCGCAGAAGCCACCAGACGAGCATAACCCGTTAGCGACAGAACCCACGAGCATGTCGATCTGTGCAGCCTGAAAGGGGGTAATCAGACTACCATGTGCAATTATTCAGGTGATAAACATACAGAAACGTTGTAGAGTTCAGTCAAACCACGACCCGTTCGACCGACTGCACCGAAAGAGATACTCTCATCAAGGATGAGTCGGTACTTGTACTTGAGTTTGAGCTCGATCTATTGACTGCTTAACACAACAAGGAAAACAAAGATGCATCATTTGACAAACCAGCTTGGGCAGATCGACCATTTCCCCATCACGTTCGAAGATACCTTCGGTGATAATGAAGCGACGTGTCAACGGACCCTTACGCTTTTCTCTCTCCTTTTCTACGCTGACAAGAACGTCTTCGAGGCTCTTGAGATCATTGTGATCATACCACCGAATCGTCGAACGAGATATTTGGATACCCTTCTGGATGGCAAAGTTTACAGAGCGATCCGCGACAACGATATCTCCTCGCTTGCAGAAAGCAGGAATAACAGAGGAGATGGTCGAGAATCCTTGGGAGTAAAGGATAGATGCCTCCGTTCCTAAGAATTCCGCAATGTTGCGTTCCAGGTCAATGTGTACGTCTACTTGGCGTGTGAACAACACACTCTCGATGCAGACGACTGGAACCCACCAATAGTTCCATAGAAACCTGGGGGACCACAGCTTCCAAGACCGTATTTACGGAGAGTTTCAATAGCTTTTTCTTTAATTTGCTCATTGCCTGCGAGGCCGGAGAAGTTGAAGCTTGCTAGGTTGATGACTGACTTGCCGTTAGACAGCAGCTTGGGTTTGGGGCCAATGGGGCCAGAAACGATGGGAACAGAGCTCAAATCCCTTTGCTCCCACTCATCCAAAGGTTGAACAAGGCTGTCAGGTGTCCACTCATCCACGAGTTCGTTGATTTCCTGAACGCGTGATCAGCGAAATGCGACAGTTGTACCGTTGAAGAACAGACCTTTTCAGAAAATTGTATGAAATGTTTTCCCTGCTTGTCACCTCGTGTTCGTGACTGCAGTAGGGTGCGAATGGCAAAAATGACAAGGATCAATTCTAAGATGGTTCGCCCTGGATCATCTTGGTGCGAGGACTTGACGTATCGTGCGACCACAGCAGAACCGGGAATTTTGTAGAACGTCGACTCAAGCCTAGAGAGGGAATAGGCCAAGAAGGTGAGCAATGGCTCCAGAGTCGACGAAGGGGTATCCGACATCGTGGTGGGAGAAGTGGTCCAACAACTGGCGCAGTCAGGAAAAAAGGAGATTACATAAGCAATGCCTCAACCATAATTTATGAAGTGTGCCTCGACGAAAATGACACTTCGCTGCATTGCTTGACCACACGCACAGCCCCGAGGACGTTGTTATGAGCGTCGAGAAGGAGAGAAAGCAGCAGCAGGTGTAGGCCCGCCGAAGGTATCTTAGACCCCGAAATAACCTAAGTCTTTCAGCGTTCCGAGCATTCGGTGGATCGAGCCTTAGCTCAAATACAAGTATCGACTCATACCTGGTGAGAGTTTCTCTTTCGGCGCAGTCGGTAGAATTGGTCGTCGCTTCGACCGACGTCTCTGTTACATCCGATGGTGCTGATTGTCTGTTGCCAATGGATGGATTATGCTCCTCCAGTGGCTTTTGTGCCGGGTGCTTCCTTTGTCCTTTCTTGCACCAACGCCCACCCTTCTCGCCACTTCCAGGCCGGGGGCAATTGGCTATGTGCGAAACAATCCCTCAGCTTTTACAAGTTGCCGTTCTCCACGATAACATGGACAACATCCGTTCCGTGCAAAGACTGAGGGTATCACAGCCCTCGATCATCGTGCCACAAGTACTCATACAGCTGACCATTGTTCAGACACCATCCTCATGCACTACCCCTTGGGTGGGATCTTCCGGGATCTGACACCATGTCCAATTTTCCCTTGGTTGCAGCCTGGCAGGCTGGTGCGTGCATGACGAAGTGAGGTGGCGGCGCTTCTCTCTCCCTGCCACCTCGTTTCCGCAGCGTCACCTGAAATGAGCACACCCCGTTTCATACAGTTTCGCGCCCGCCTCTTGCTCTCACAGGTTCGACTCCCGCAAATCTTTGCAGGTAAGTATTTTCATCCGTCGTGGCTTCGCTGCCACTCAGCCGTGACCTGAAGGCAATCAAGGCACCCCGTGCAAGAGTAGTATCCATGGTTTAATCTCTCCACATTACACACTCCTCTATTTTTCTCGCGGCGATATACATACTGTGGCGTTCGACATTCATTGGCATGGACGACGCCACAGTGTCCAAACGGGGAAAGCTGAGATTATCACCACTGTTCAACAAGCATGCTGGCACCTGCTACTTAGCCCACAAAGAAGAGCGGTGTAGACTGCTGGTAGAAGTATTGTTTCTTCCGGTGTACGCTAACAAGTGTCCAGAATCTTCTTCCCTTGTGGACCAATGATCAGAGTGACATGAACTAATTCATCTACCAGATTCAATGGTACGTGCCTCGGACCTCAGGCCTTAGGTTTCTGGCATCTCATCTGATACGTGTTTCAACTTCAGTGCCGTCAAGCTCCACGGCATTGCGTCGTTTGTCTATGTCGCCTATTTAGCGTAGAACTGGAACTTCTGTCCGTTGCCACATCTCTTCCTCAAATTGCTCTTTGTGGAAGTCACCCTGCTCTGACACTATGTCTAACGATCTACAATCCATCGTAGCATCGTTGCAGCTGAACAACTACCTATCCAGTAAGAATATTTCACACTTGTGCTGAATTGATCTCAATGACCATCGCAGTCACAACAGCCACTGTTATCATATACGATTACAGTGAGTAATTAACCCTTGCTCAGCCAAGTACTCTCGCTGGAGTCTGTTGTCAGTCATCACCCTTCCAAAAGAGGTACTTCGTATTTTCCGGTGTCCCGGGGTCTTCCTCCTGCTCACAGTCATCGCAGATAAACTATGTTTGGGTTGGGTAGCCAACGTATAGGATGACATTAACTCTGATCTCGCTTATCGCAGAATAGGCCATGGTCATTGGTGTCTACGTTGTTTATCATTGTGCGTACCCAGTGTCCCAAATCCACACCCACTAACCCATGTCAAAGGTTCGTTATCTAGGGGGTTGTATCGCTGTGTAAGTCATCCAGGATGATAGATGAGAATGTGAGATCGCACTAAAATCGACCGCTCTACAAAGGATCGAAGCACTCGGTTCGTACCATCCCGTCCTACAGCTGAAACCTACTACTCACGGCCCTTTGAAAGGTGGGAGTACTTTCATACCTGGTCCCACGTCGGTATGTTTTATCATATCCCGGCGCATTCCATGGCTGACGAGTATGATCCACAATGATAGACGTACGTGTCTATCCACCCCCTCAAATACGCAGCCGTTTATATCTCTTGGGTAGGTGTAAGTAAGCGGCTTCGCTCATCCATTCAAGGTGTCCAAATCAATTATGAATAAAAGGCACCGCGATCATCCTCGTAGCCAACTGGGGATTCATTCCATTCCTTGCCGCCGCAGATTGTAAGTGATCCTACACTATATATCCCTGTTATAATATATTGTGACTAGTGGTAATGATCTTGCGGGTATACGCAATGTACCAAGGCTCCAGGATCGTTCTTGGGGTGCTCCTTATGTTTTATATACCCACAATCACCCTCATTGCTATTTCCACGGGCCTTGACAACAACCCTGGCACCACCTTGTCAGGTTTGTGTCGGTCACTTTAATGAAAAAGTTATCCTCACCCAACCTCCTCTCAGTGAGCAGTTCTCGAGTGCTCAACGCCTCCTTTTGCAGTGTGGCATACATCTCCCCATCCAAGCTTGGCGCATATTCATTCATTCCTCGACTTATTCTTGCTGTCCTCTTGCTTATATTTTCCCTCGTCCAATTCTCCATGGAATCGTTTCAAACATACAAAGCGACAAAGCAATGGATACCCAACCAGTACATCAAGGTGCTTGTTAGAGAGGGCATCCTTTACTTCTTGGCGTACGTCTCCCTGCCCTTTCGCCACTTTTCGCCCTCTCACCCCCATCTACGTTTGGAATTGAGGCCAAAATCAAACTGACCCCGTCCCTTCCCGTTGACCTAGGCATTTGCTCTACAATATCAACGCCCTTGTGTTCCCGTACAATTCAGATCTCATAGGGGTGGTGTGGCTCGTACCAGACATGCTCTCCTACATCTTCTTGTACATCCTCACACCTCGATTCATCATGAACGTACGCGAATTGTACGCACATGACACTCATCGTGGCTGGCAGCGGGAAGGAATCGACGCTGGGTTTGGCGCGACATCGCAGTCACAGGCGGGCATTGCGGGTGTGTTGTCTACGGTTGGGTTTGCGGATGTGGAGGAGGTCGATACGATGCCAGAGCGAGCGTTTGAAATGCAGACAGCGGTGGGCAGGAGGACGGAATATTAATTACGAGACTGGGATGGGATGCAATCGTCCTTTTCATATACCCATAACCTTGTGGGCGGGCATCGTGCTTCATGTTTCAATACCCTGTAGAGTCGGGTTCTGTAGTGCTCAGCGATCAGTTCTCGGTCGTTGGTTGTCAGCGACCGAGCCCGGCCTATCATATAGACAACGCTGCTTTGACCAAATGATATGTGCGCATCATCAAAGACGTTGAATGGTCATCCGCTGAGTCCCCGAGACTGGCTTTCGCTCCAGCCACCAACATTGGAAGCTCAAGCGCTCATATCGCGTGGAACTTCGGGGTCGGCTCCAAATGTCGGAAACGTGGCAGACATTCTAGCGCACGAGCTTTGCCTCCGATTTCAAACCCAACTGTCACCCATAGAATCCGGAGTTGACTCGGCGATTATGATTGCGGATTGTGTGTGTCATCCATTCATGTGGGTTCCTCCCTGTTCCTCCGGTGACCCAACTTGATCGTCTCCGTTCAAAATTTGGTTGTGGCGTTGGCCCCGACTAGTGCCGCCAAGTAGGCCAACCCCGAGTATGTCCGAGCTTCATGTTCGTCCCTTCGTTCCCGGAAGGCTACCAAGGGTACTACGAAATTCCAATGTGCTTCTATGTGCCGTGAAGTTTAGCGTCCGTTCACAAGCAATCCAAATTCACTGAGCAGACGGTCGGTCTGATTGCTTACATCTTTCAGTAATCCTTTCCCCTCGGCTCATCGTGTACGTGCGACACTTGTATGTCCATGATCTTGGTGGTCGCCGGGAGGGATCGACGCCGGGTTCGGCATCTCAACACGTGGCGTGGGTATGTCCACAATCGAGTTCGCGGATGCCGACGGGCCGTCCCACGTGAAGGGAGCAAACGAAGGAGTATGGCACATACAGTTGATTGTTGATGTACGATGGCGACCGCGTGTGCCTGGTGCATGTCTGCAGGAATATTAGATCTGTCTCGATACGAGGATTTTGTGTGTGCGTTGTCTCTTGAAACTGGCCCGACCGAGATTTGATATCGTCAATCCTCATGTGAGGGTACAAGGTACAAGGTTGGATATTCAATTCGTACAGCACAGGTAGATACAGCCATCATTATCCCAGCGTTTCCACTAGAGGGGTAACGATGAACGTGAAGAAAACGTGTCACGTCCTCAGCCACGCAGTCTTGGCAATCTTTTTCTGTTTCTTTTGTTCTTTGAATCGTTCCTGGATAGAGCCGGAAGCGTCAGTACGTCCGTCCGTTGATGACGTATTTCGTCTTGGATTCGTCGTCTCTCGCGATGCACGCAAAAAGAGATGATGATGAAAAGGAGAAACCGGACATCTAAACACTCACCAAGTCCTTCTTCGTCGGTCTTTTCCTCTTCTTCCCTCCCGCCTCTTTCTCCTCTGTATCCCGCTGCTCCACTTCTTGTTCCCACGCACCCACATCGAAGTAAAACTCGCTCATGCGTTTCATGCGTTCATATTCTGATAGGTGGGAAGGCGCCCGTGCAGCAGCCGCTGTAAATGCGCCGGTGCGCGCGTTGAACTTTGCGGTGAAACTTCCTGTGTGTGCGAGAGAGGACGAGCCAACGAGGGACGGGTCGAGGTGGGCAAGGGAGGGATCTATGCCCGCCGCGATGGCGCGTGCCTCGAGAGAGTTGGGGTCGTAGGGATTGGGGTTGTCAGTTCCATCTGGACCGTCCGCCTGCGCGCTTGCTCCTGTGTCTTGGGCGCCAATAGAGGAAGACGAAGGGTCAGAAGGAGATTGCTGGAGAGGGTTAACCCAGGTTGTTTCGGCTGTGGATGCGTTGTAAAAGTAGTAGGCATTGTGCTGGGGAGAGAAGATGGCTTGCCATGCACCAGCTGAGAGGCTGGCAGAGGCGGAGGCGGAGAGATCGGAGGATGGGGATGGAGCATCGTCGTTGACCGCGGTTTCTTTGCCCTTTTCCTTTGGGTCTTGTTTGGGTTCTGGAGATGGCTGTGACTTGTTTTCAATCTCTTTGGGATCGCTGGACGGTGCTGGGGACGGGCTCGACATGACTGCGGTGAGGAAAACTTTGCAACCTTACAATTATGTAAATTAATAATTACTTGACAAGGGGAAGAAGCGAAAATAAATATTTTAAATTGTATCATTGATACTATCATGCAGTCTGATTCATACCACACGCACATCCCAGTGACGATGCTCCGCTCGGCGCTAAAGCAGCCATCCCGCCCGTCCTCGCCCGCACAAGGAGTTCCCTCCTCGCCGCCCCTTCGCCCTGGCGCTCCACCGCGGACGACGTCCTCATCGTCATTGGTAACCTCCCCCTCCATTGTCTCGCCTTACCAGACACAATTCGGCCCTGGTACACCCGCATCCATGCTGTCTCCGAATCCCCAATCTGCTACCTCCGCCCTGGTCGTGTCTCAAGGGTATACCCCCAAGGTATCCTTCGACACATTTGAAAACCCCGTCGCATCCATGTTCTCCTTCACCCTCCATGTCCAGTCAGATGGCTACGCACGCAATAGTTCCACCCGTGTCTTTCTATGCGCCTCCAGTCCCGATGAAAGCGGCGGAGAAGCCCTGGAATGGGCCCTTGAGTGTCTTGTCCAAGACGGCGACGAGCTTATTGTATTCAGAGGCATTGATCAAGAGGAGCTAGGTGGGCGGTATCTCCGCTATCGGCTTCCGTGTCTCTGATTCGTATGTAGAAAAGGACCATGAACTCGTACGAGAAGAAGCGAGAGACCTAATGAGGCATATCCAAGACAAATGTGTCGAGTATGATCCAGACCGCAAGGTATCCCCTCTCCGTTTCTCATTAGTGGGTTCCCTTTTAACCACCCTCTCAAGATTTCAATTATTCTTGAATTCATCGCTGGTCGTGTGACCACAACTCTTGATAGGCTCATTGCGCTTTATCGTCCCGATTCAGTCGTTGTCGGTATGCGCGACCAGAGGCGTGGCGTCCTTGGTTTTGGCGGGGGGCGGTCCGGTGGCGTATTCAGTGGCAAGTTCCACTTTCTTCTCTTGGTGGGTTGTATTCACAATGATCGTCCCTCCCGCAGGGGTGGGCTCCGTATCAAAGTATGCTCTCTCTCACAGTCCCGTCCCCATCATCGTCGTCCGGCCAGAGAGGAACGTAAAGAAGATTCAAGAAAAGAGGCTAAAGGACCCAAAGAGGGGAACCCATTTCAATGAGTAAGATCTTTTTCGTTTCTACTCTCCCTTGACTCTGCGTCAACACACTCGTCAAACATTTGATCATCCCCGGGTGGTGGTGTTTCTCCCTCCCCACCTACGAGCATATATGCGTATCTGTGCCTCTGAGAGCATCGGTTTTCTACGTTAGCGACGCATATATGTCTCTGCCCTGGCAGGATGGCGCCTACTTCATGTCGTTATGCATTTCTTAATATGCCACTAAACAATCTCAGTAGGTCACCTCTCGTAAAGACGCGGGACACCGGCGCGTTGCCTGTCACACCATCCATCTCACCATCTACCTCGAGGTCATGAGCTCAACTGGTCAGTACAGTTAACCCAAATCCCTTTCACGCAAGCTTTCTCACCATCATCGACATCGTCGGGCCTTCAGCCTCATCAGGTATGGTCAACAATAATTCCTCGAAATACCCTCGGTTCAACCCTCATCGTCGCCTGTCAGTGATATTTTCAAAATTTCAATACCTACTTGCGAGACATTCATGCAGAAGAGAAAGGAGCATCTGGCCTTGAATTCGGTTACCCCTGCGGAACGAAGTCATCCGCATATTTCTTCCTCCATCACGCTATCCATCCTTTTGACACGTACGTGTTGGTAATGAACTTGAACATATCGAAGGTTGAACTCAGTTGCTACACGCTCGGTTTGCGCTTCGTTCAACTGCTATAGCTCGATTTCAATCCCTTTTCGTTGTACAGTGCGAGTGGCCATTCGTCATCTCATACCATATCTGGAGAATACCCAGTCCTCCATCGATCCTCCCTTGTGTCTGTGCTTTAATGGCACAGCTTCTCTGGTACGCTCTGTTCTTGTTCAATTTGTGTATATCCACACCGCAGAAATCTGTACGATAGCCCCCCTACTCTTTTGGACATTGTTTTGTATTTTCACTCCCACTCTCCGTCGCGGTTTAGTGATGTTATTCGAAATGGGATTATCCCTCGTTGTTTCACGAGCGTCTTCGATCCGGGTCGAAGGCGCAAGGATCGTTTGCCCTGTGCACCTTCATAAACTACGCTCGCTCGGCAACAAACCCGGATATGCGGTTGCTCAATCCGGAAAATCGGGCGACCTCGAGGCGCAATTGGATCACTGGCGATTCAGCCCGACCTCCGGCAGGAATTGCGGAGCACGGAGTGCCTCGTAGTCACTTGGCCTCCTAACTTCTCTGATGAATGGTCGCGATATCGTTGTTATCCCCCATCTCCTTCCGTTATCAATGTATCCCATCTATTCCTCGATGTACGGAGATTTCGTGGCCAAGGTCAGCGCACGCCGCCCGCACCCGGGTCATGATATCATGACCCTACATGGTATCTGCGTCGTTCACACCTCCAAACCTCTGAGGTGTAGATGATTACTGGAAAGTCGAGGGACATCACAAACATAGTATAGCATAAAAGGTATCACATACAGTATGAAGATAATCGTGCTTGAAGCTACTGATCTGTCGGTGTTCGAGTTCAACGATCCACATGTGATGTGCTAAAACTCACATGATATTCATTCCCAACAATGCTTTTTCACTGCTCTTCCATTGGGATTTCTTCAACCTCTTTTGACCCTCCATCCAGCTCTGGAATTGCAAAATGGAGTGCAGTTCCAATGTTTGTCAATGTCTCTCCACCATGACCTGAGTGGATGCCAAAGCCAGTGTCAATGCCCTGGCCATCATGATAGACATTTTGTGCATGTAGCTCCCTAATGCTCAATATAAACCTGGGGTTCAGTGTATAAATCAAGAAGGCCGAGATGGGAAACAGAATCAGGTTTGCTGTCTGCCCTATACTGATGCCAAATAGGTATTGAGTGAATGCTACTCGGAAAAAATTCCTATCAAGTTCAATATC
>JBBPRF010000153.1:0-49070 GCA_038092875.1 Lanmaoa pseudosensibilis
CAGTGCGCCCTTCCGAATCACCCAAAGAAACCCATATCAACGCACTCATTGCAGATGGCTACGAAATTTGCAATGAAATTGTCGAAGATGACTCCTGTAACGAGGCTGCAGAGCGCCCTTCAGGTTCACTTATAGACATGCGAGAATTAGCAATCATGCAAGTTCTTCAGGAACATGGGGAAACATCAAACTCTAACTCAATCAAAGATCTTGTTGCGAAATTACAATACAAAAAAGAAAAATATGCATGAATCAGACTTGAAAAAGAAAATTCCTCATGGAGTGAAAAAGATGGTCTAATATTCTGGAAGGATTTACTTTACATTCCCAAAGATGAAAGTTTAAGGGAATGCATCCTGAAAGAAAACCATGATCATCCTCTTGCCAGACACCCGGGAATCCGTTGCACATGTGACCTCATCATGGCAAAATACTATTGGCCATCACTTCGCAAAAACATTGAAACATACGTAAAAGGATGTGATCAATGCCAAAAAGTCAAAACCAAAACAAGTGCTCACAAAACCCCTCTAAATCCCAACGAAATCCCATCCGCTCCCTGGGAAATCATCTCAGTAGACATCATCAGCCCATTACCTGAATCTCAGGGTAAAAATGCCATTTTGAATATTGTAGATTGTTTTTCCAAGATGATCCACATCTTTCCTATTTCTGTCAACATTACTGCGCAAGGTGTCACCAAAATCTTTAGAGATCACATCTTCAAACTTCACAGTACTTCAAAAAAGGTGATCTCAGATCGTGGCCCGCAATTCATCTCCTCATTTATGAAAGACTTATACGCGCAACTTCAAATAGAGGCAAATCCGTCCACCACCTATCATCTACAAACTGATGGACAAATGGAGAGAGTTAACGCAGAAATAGAACAATATCTGCATATCTACACCAATCACAGACAAACCAACTGGGCTGAATGGCTTCCTCTCACTGAATTTGCCCATAACCAACACAACACAGTCCACGGTTACTCTCCCTTTATCATTAACTATGGGCAACAACCTCAAATTGGAACAGACCATCGAAAGGAAATTTGTAACCCACCGGCTAAGGACTTCATAGAACAAATGGAAGCAACAAGATCTGAAGCACAGATTGCCTTACAACATGTGGCTAACGACATGAAACGATTCCATGATTGACACACTAAAGAACGCCCGCAATACAAACCCGGTGATCTCATGCTCCTCGAAGCAACCAATATCAGATCTGATCAACCATCTAAGAAATTGGATGATTGATACTACAGTCCTTTTAAGGTGCTGTCAAAAATCGGCGAAGGAGCTTATAAACTCAAACTCGATTGTTCTTGGAAAGGAATTCACAATGTCTTCAATGAATGTCTTCTTTATCCCTATCATCCTGGGCAATTCTCATCCCAAAAACAACCACCACCACCACCCCCGGTGATTGTAGCCCAGTCTGAAGAACATGAGATTGAAGAAATCATAGACTCCCAAGAACACCGTGGAGCAATTGAATATCTCATTCATTGGAAAGGATTCCCATGCGAAGAATGTGAATGGATCAAAGAATCCAACCTTCCTAATGCTCCCGACGCAATCAAATCCTTCCACTGAAAACATCCCACAACACCCCGATCAAACCCTCGTCTCAAACTCCACTACTCCATCATCAATCCCGACTACACTCCACGAGTAGCTCACATTTCACCAATTGAGCAACCTTGTTCTTGTCCCATTTGTCAAGGTATTAATCCCCCAAAATCTTCAACTTCCTTTTTCTCTTCTCCCGACTTTATTTCATTTCACAATTCCCTTACTAAATTAAACCATCCTTCTTTATATGAATTACCACCGATCCAGGAGTCTCGATCTTAGAAAGGGGGTAATGTCATGAACATATCTCTTTCACCTCTTCATGTATTTCACACTTTCACACAATCACAGTCTAGACACTATTTCACAATACTACGCTATACCCTATACCCATATGATGTCATTATGATGTCATAAACCGGCCCTAACATGGTCCGTGCGCATCTTAGTACAGTATATATAATAGACACTCGACATGTATATTATTTAGTTTCAGAATTCTTATTCTTTGCCTTGAATCATTTGGTCTTCGGACTAAGTCTCTTGGTGAATCCTTACACACCTTACATGAAGCATTCCTACGCTACACAATACCACCAGTGAGGAGGTAATTCCCATCTGTGAGTCACATCCGCCTTCTACTTTCCGGGCACAGCACTGTCGCTACATGCGTCACCAAACGCTCCTACATCACGGGGATCGCAGCTCATGCTATACCCGGCAGGTTTCGGCTTCCGTCCAGGATCAGAAAGCACTCCGCACTTCCGCCCAATACCTTCCTCATCACTCCCCACTCTCGTAGCCACTGCCCTTACATTGTTTGTTCATACCTCACAAACAATTTTCTTTCTCCCCTCTCACGCGAACTGAGCGATGTCCAAAGATGGGTTGTTTGTAGTCTGGTCACCGGACTATGTGCACTTGCCGATCGAATTCAGATTGAAGGGAGGATTCTCCCTATGCAAAGGCAACAGTGTGTGAGTCGGTGGTATGAGCCGGACAAATACCAGTTGTCCGTCCCACTAGTTAAGTTTACACCAAGATGCTGGACGTTTAATCAAACTCACAGGAGTTCACGTACATAATGCATTCACGCCCCGCTGCTGTTCCTATTCGGCGCCTCGAGAATGTCGTCCACAAGGTAAAAATCCACACTCGAGCAATTCACAATGGAGTATTCTGAGGGTAGTAATATCAATGGGATTTGCGGGTAGCAACGTGGATTTGGTGGATTTGTTTCAATACGCCATTGAACCTCAGTGCTATTGTACATCGGCAATCCTGAAAGGGGTAAAAGTAGTAATAAATCTCATCCACACTGCAGCCTCTTATCTTTTCTCTCCCAAACCGCACTTCACTGCTTCCTGTATGCAGGTAAGTTACTTTGTGAAGACGTCAGACGAAGAAATAAACATACCCCCCCTGGTCAAAGAAGAAAAACTCGTAAAAGTCTGTCGCAACACCGTTGTCATACAGATTGTAGCAGGTATTTGGCCCGATTTGCACGTCGGCAGTGCAGCCCGCGCCGAGGCACGTGTATACATTCCAACCGTAGCTGAGGGGATCATACCAGTATATGGATAGGAAGCCCATGTCGTTCGGGGCGTATCGCCCGTCGCCTGCAGCGATATCAGCGCTGTCGACGACCTCGCACGTGCCTGTACAGTCTTGGGCACTGCAGAGGACGAACGCATCGTCATCGGGGTAGGCGACAGCAGGGCGGCCACCGGAAGGATCAGCACTTAGTTGGGCAAGAACGCCATTGATAACGAAGAGGGAGGGGAGGAAGAGTATATGAGTGTTGAGGCGCATGGTATGAGGGACCAAGGAGTTCAACAAGGGTAACGAAGTTGCAGGTTGCAGGCACGGTTTTATAGGATTTTTGGTGCCCAGCAGTGTGAAGAGACCTACGCGAAGGATCATTGTTGTGCATGGCCGCACTGTCAGATGGTAGCCGGGAAGGTTGACCTATCAGCCTGTGTGTGTCCATGCTGGATATAACTGCGTGAGCGGGTGTAGACTCACCACAAAATCTGAGGTTGGTACCGACATATATATATAACAAGTGAACAAGTCCCCTCGTCCTGAGAGCAGGTCAAACGGGAATCAATCACTGAAAGGAGCGGACAGTCTCATCCCCAAAGGCATTTACCGTATGGTGCAGGATGTCGGTACCATTTCCATAGCGTGGTTGCATTTCGTATACGAGATCATAAACGATTTATTCGCACCCTTAGTCTGTAGACATGAATGATGATTCTATCCGAAACCACAAGATGGTTCGCATGCAGGACGTACTTATATTGTAAGACGAGCCCAGTCTGTTGGACAAAGACGAGTTCCGTCAGGAGATCGTCATCGATTGTCCTCTAAAAGCACGTCTCCGTTTCGTCCATGAGATTAATATATGTTGAAAACAAATTCAAAAAGGGAAATGGGGGCTACGACGGCTCCGCAGACATTGGAAGAGAAGGGAAAAGTGAGTAGTATACTAACCATTAGTATTCACGAGTGGAAATACGTGTTGTGGTCCGTAAAAGCCTGATGAGTCGGGGGGCAGTCACCGCATGCTGAGCTTGTAAATGCGGGTTCAGTATTCCAGTGCATGTAGAACATGCCACGAACTCGAGAAGGCTGGAAACTGAATCAATGTAAAGGTGGACCCACAACAAGCAGCACCTCAGGACGGGCTGAAAGCGTCTGCAAATTGGGTTAACAAGGCTAGGAGTTTTGTTTTGTGGCTGTGTTGCTCTCCCGCTATATTCCAATTTCCCGGAGTCCTCAGTCATTGCAACTTCCTCGGCCGCCAGCAAAATAATGATCCTTCGCGTGGAATGTCTTCACATGAGAGTGCTGGACACCTGAAATTCTATAAAACCGCCCCTCCAACCCTCAACTTCGTTAGCCTTGTTTGAACACCTTGACCGGTCACACCATGCGTCTCAACACTCACATACTCTTCCTCCCTTCCCTCTTCGCTGTAACTGGCGTTCTCGCCCAACAAAGTGCCGAGCCTACCAGTGGCACCCCTGAAGTTACCTACCCCGCTGACGACGCGTTCGTCTTCTGTAGCGCTCAGGACTGCACAGGGACGTGCGAGGTTGTCGACACTGCGGGTCTCGATGCAAAAGCTGGGCATGTCGCCCCGAATGACATGGGCTTCCTGTCCATGTACTGGTATGATCCCGGCAGCTACAGCTGGGACCTGTTCACGTGCGTCAACTACTCTACCTGCGGTACCGCCGTAGAAATCGGGCCGAACACCTGCTACAATCTGTACGACAACGGTACTCCGACTGATTATTACGAGTATTACTTCTTGGTCGCTTGATGTGTACCTAGAAAGGTATGGATGTTTCTCAGTCATCTACTTCTTAACAAACAAATTTACCCGCACGCAGGCTTGTGGGAAGTGCGGTTCGAGAGAGCAAAGAAGAGAAGGTGAAATCTATTGCTGCTTTCACCTCTTTCATTCATTACAACTGCCAGATATTTTAGCTCGGGGAGAATTCCAAGTAGGGTTACCGATGTACAGCACTGAGGCTCAATATGATATTGGAACAAGTCCACGTCACTACACAAAAATCGTTGATCTTATTAACCTGAAGTCAGAATATTCCACCGTGAATACTAGCTACGTGGTCTCCATCCCATCATCAAGTTTGTTTGCAGTTTCCGGGCAGGGGGTACTATGCCGTTAGATAGAAGTAGACTGGCCTTGGCCACAAGCAGGTTAGCATCACCATTCTCGCTGTGGGTCTCCGACCCAGGCAGATCAGACTCATCAGACTGATGACGAAGTGGGTTTCCCCCGTACCTACATGTAATGCGTAAGTCAGCGCGACTCTTTCACTCAGGGAATGACAAACACTACCGGAGACGAATCTGGTGATTGTTGTCAGAAGGTCAGGTTTGAAGCCCGGTGTCGTCGTACACGGCATAGTGGGTATCATAGATCTCTTCAACGGTACAGAAACTTTGTAATCTGTGGTTGAGGACTTCATCTAAGATAACATTGACACTGCCCGGTCGCGTGTCGGGCCCTCGTGAGTCAATAATTCCCTTGGCTGAAGTCGGGACTCGTGTACTTTCCTATGGCGCAAACGGTGTTCGACAAGAATCATTCCATCTATCCTGTGAAGTCTGTGCATGTGATTCCTTTGGCCAAAGATCGTGCCCAGCATGTGCCTGATACCATCGCGACTCCGAGTCACATCTCACCATCCCATATCTCAGACGACGTTGTCCAAAATTTGGCCTCGGCCTCCCGAAGGGTGGTGTCCACAAATAACGCTCGTGTCAAATTCGCAGACGAGAACGATGTGAAGATTGTGAACGGTGGACACCACGGTGACATCGGCGACATCCAGGCTGAAGAATATCTCTCGTCTTCCCCGACTCCCACGGCAGTGGAGGAGGGTTTCTCTCTGCAGCAAACGATCAGGCAACCCTGCCAACGAGCGCTGTCGCCGTGCGAATAATATTAGGTCATCAACCGGTTCGGGTTCACTGTTCTGTTGCGTGGACGCGACACCCAAGTGCGCACGGTATATCTCATATCGTAGCGGCGCGCGGAGGCACCAATCCCCGACTCCATAGATACACTGAAATCATCAAAGTGCAAGTTCGACCAAGAAAAAGTATTTATGGTCTGTTTTTTTTTTTTTTCGCTGGTGGTGTCAAGCATCAAGAAACCAGGGGAACCATACGTTGAAGGAAGATCCATGCTATTGAACTCGTGAAGAAGAACATCTTTAGCAGAACGATCGCAGAATGAAGAGCGAGATTGAAAAAAGTGAGACACCAGGATAGCGATTTTCGGCTTGACGACACCGAGGGTCGAAACAGGCGGAGCATCTTAGGATGTCGAGTTCCAGACGGGGTAAGTTACGCTCGTAAACAGACTCCAGATAGCATGTCCAACAAGGTATTTCATCTAGTGGCTGAGAAACACACATTGCAATGGTCACGGGTCAAAACGGGTGGATCAGAGGGATTTGTCAAGTCACACAAAAGCTCGCAATGTGGCAACAGGCGAAGGCGATGGTGATGAATAAATAGGATTAAAGGCTAATCATTGGGTTGTGCTTTACTTAGAAATAGCTTAAGTAATCAAATGGACAAATTTAGTGAAAAGTTCCCGCAGGGACCGTTTGCTTGAAATCTGCTCGATTCTGGCTGTGAGAACCCTCCTCCACAAGGAGTCGGGGATTGTACTGCATTTTTGCTGACGGACAAACAGGTTCATTAACAAGCAGCCGGGCCATGCAGCCCGTGTGCTGGCCGAGGCATTATACCCTCCTCTCAATCATGTTCACACTGTCAATGAATACCCGTCATACTATGATCCTGTCTATTACCCACAGTTTGCGGGCTGTTGCTTTGATACACCCCAGAATTTTTGCAACTGGTTCCGCAAAGCCCTTTCCTCTCATCACCTCAGTTGTTCGCAATGTTCCCATTTTTCTGGCCATGTCTTTTATGATGGTGTCGCCATTTATGTTCGTGAAGGAAATAGTTTCGTCTCTCTCACAGTGCAACAGATCAAAAGTGAATCGTACACGCATTGTTCTGTACTCAGAAACATCCAGTCTCGTAAGTCATGGTAAGCGCAGTGTTATCTGATAGTATATATGTGTGAATATATTGTTGCTTGATGTTTAATACATATGGACCCGAAATCCCCCAGGAGTCGGACTGGCGCGTGCGCCGCTACGATCTGGGACATCAACGTCAACATCAAGCAAATGCACGGCAATAAATTTGAATGCGGCATGTAGAGCCAAGTACACCGCTAGTTACCCTGCGCACGTTGGGCGATGTTCGTTCACGACGAGATTTCCTCCTAAAATGGAGTTGGTCCACAATGCTACCGCAACCGCCTCATATCCTATTTGGGTGTTAAATAAGAGCCTTTGGGCTCTTCCATCATATAGTGAAACTTGTGGGCGTTCCTGTGTTATGGTGTGTTGCCGGCTCACTGCTTCAAGTAACATGTTACAGTGGAGTGACGTTCCGCGAACTAGAGATGTGATCTGGGTGGTGGGGGGGAGGTGATGGCCATCTGTAAATACCGTCTTATTCGACCCCTCACCCCGCGCCCAACGCTGGTCCGGTGGCCTGGAACCTCCCCCACTTCTCTCCCAAAACGATCCGAAATGATTTTTATCAGGTATGCGCTGCTCATTTATTCGTCTTTTGACCGCACTGCGTTTCGGAGGGAGTATGAACTGTACAAATACACATGGTATGACTTTATGTTGTGATAACGTTGATAGCGATGTTGCGAGGCGTGATTTGTGAATGATATCTTGGAGACGAAATATGCTGGCCCCTGGCCTTCGTGTCGCATCAGGCGTCGTAGACCGAGCACCTGACGAACAGTGTCGAAAACAGGTACTGCGACACTTGCGAATCGTGGAGAGGTAAATGCCGGTACCCTAAATCATTTATACACGTCAGTCCGCCAGACCACCAACCATTTGGGTCATGACGAGGCGAAGCTCACCCATCCCAAGACTCCCAAGACTGATACAATACACCGCGATCGGTTCACCGTCAGACTCCCCATCCCGCTGGATGGTGAACCGCACGAACACAAGATCGCGCGTGTCACCCACACATTCGAAAGGTAGCCTCAGCGTCTCCTGCCACACCGGGTTGAATCCGTTGTTCTTCACCGAACTCGTGCGCATCGTCGTCACCGATCGATGCGCATGCACGTGGCTAGTGGATGAGTTGGCCGAGGATGAGCTGGAGGTGGATAGGGAGATAAATGAAGAGGAGCTGCTAGGATGACTCCAGTCGGGAGTGTGGACGGACACCTCAACGTATGGATCGACGTGTTTGTCCATGATCTCGTGCCCCATGGCGTCCTTTGGGCGGGGCAACTGCTGAGCCGAAATGACCTGCCAGTGCCAAGAGGAACCGGAAGCAGCATCACCGCATCCACACATCAGATAATCAAAAACTCAGCGGAGAATGGAGGCTTACAGTCACTTCCAAATAATGCTGCGTGTGATGATGGAGGTGCTCCTTATCGGTCTTGCGGTGATCTTCAGTCTTGCGGAGAACCTCCGGTTTAAGGACGTAACCGGCCCTTCCATTCCTTTGGAACATTGCATGATTGATCATGTACCCCAGATCTATCGAAGATGATGCCTCGTTAATTCCACGGCGCCACACTCAAACCTAAACCCGATATGGGTTCACGTACCGAAAGTTTGCCAGTTAATAGCAACCAACTGCGCACCAGCTGCCCAATATCGATGAGGCAGATAATTCGTCGAGCTTACTCTTGTACCTTTCGGGTATATTCTAACCAAGTGCGTCTTGTTGTGCTTGATTAGATCGGCCGCACCTTGTTTGAGAATCTTGTTCATCGTCGTCTCAGAGAGAGAGAACATGTGTTCCGAAGCGTAGTGTTCTTTCTTGTTGATTCCACGGCACTTCACACCAACGGTATAAACTAGAAGCGCAACGAGAGCAGCAGACATCCTGGCTTTATGCTCTGGCTTTGACTCTGATCTGGGGAGCTGCTCAATGACCGCCGTTGAGGTCGCCATCGCTGTGCCGGCGAGCGCTGCAGTAACAGATCTCTCGGGAGACGTCTGCCGACCGCGAACGCGATTGAAGACATTGCGCGCTTTTCGAAGTTCTTCCTTCAATTCTGTTGTTTTCATGGGCGTGACGCTCAGCCAAGCGTCACGACGACTAGAGGCCGCTGTGACCGAATCACCTTTGACGGCTTTCACCTCTCGCAGTTTAACCTTTCCAAATTCCTCTTTAATCTCGTGCACGACATCTGAGTCTGACGCGGAGGCTTCGGTCGAGGAGGATTCAGTATCGAGTGTGACCTCCCTTTCGCGAATGGGTTCACTCTCGGAGACATAGAGATTCTTCGCCTTGGAGGGAAACGGGTCAGCAATGGCGTATGAGACTGCCATCTAATGAATGCACCAACTTTCAACAGTACCCGGCCCTTGAGGTCTTCAGGACTCGGCAGCGGCCCAGATAACGGCTTCCCTTCGATCGGCGCGGTAACTAAAGCCTCACCAAAGACTTCCTGCATGATGATGACGAGCATCTCTTGTTGAGAGAGTGAACAATGAATCTCGGCTGAGATGATGATCGGGTAAGGCGAAGTTACAAAAGCATATTTCATGACCGCCTCGCAGACCTCGCGGGCGGACACTTTGGAGGTCAAGGTCTTGCCATGGAACACCACTGGCTCATACTCTCCGTCGTAAATATCCACTGAGACTTCAGTATCAGCGAATGCGTCGTATGAAGAGGACCCAAACATACGCTCCACGCTACGACAACTGTGGAGGAGAGCCCGGATATAACCTTCGATGGTGCTGTATCCGACGAGTTGATGACCAACTAGATATGTATTGTGCGATGAGGATATGAAGTAATCGGACAATGGATGTGTCATTGGTTGATGAACCTTTCCATTTTGGCCCGTGAAAGCCGAGTTATCGGAGGATAAGAGAAAGGCGGTGAATGCATCGCGAGGCATCGTGAGACTGACAAGGTCTGGGGTTGGTGATGCACCGCGGCTGTCAGATGTCTTTGTACTATAGCGCATGAAGAGGTTCTCGAGCTCGCGCGGTGTGAGACTTGACTTAAAGTAGGTCAACCCCACGAAAGCAAGGTCACAAAACACTTACCCTTTGGGTATCGCGCATGAAACATTCAAACACGTTAAACGTGAGTTTTCCATCATTAATTGAACACAATTTCTTGTACAGTAGATCGATATCAGGGCGAGCTTTGAGAAGCTTGACAAACGCCTGAAAGTCAGCGAAATCAAGATACTGGCGATTTTGCGAGTCTGCACTCTGAACCAGCCATCAAGCCCATCAACAATGAACCGGAAAAATATGATGTGAGGGAAACACACCTTGAACAAACGTATGAGGTCCTCCTGAGACGAATTAATATTCAATCGTCTACACAGCTTTTCCACTTGGTCGAAAGACAACCTCTGGTCGTGCTGTTCGCCGGTCGACTTCCAGCACTGTTTTATCCAGACCGCTTGTCGGATTTCCTCATTTCCAAGGCCCGTCATGAGCTCCTGTCTTATCGTGTATAGCTTTCTCAAAGTGATGTCCCAAAGCTGAAATGAATCCAATGAAGAAGCGATCAGATGGAGCGTCTTGTATTGCCCGTCTAGCATGTAAATGATAGTGATCCATCGATCCTCGTATTCGCATGCGAGCTGAAACTGCTGGCGGTAATACCTTGCGTCGGATCCCGACCTGAGCTCCTTGATGTTCTCGATGGGAACTGTCGAGTGTGGCAGGCAAGAGGGTGAACGCCGGTCCCTAAAACACCCGACCAAAAGCACATACTGATTCTTAATCTCTTGGATTCCCAGATGATCTGACCCTGATCAGCATCGAGCTTGAATAGATAGCTCTTCTGTGATTTCGCAGAAACTTTGGTCATGGGGACGCCTTGCTGAAGTAACGCAGGTACAGGGATGTCGACGACAGAATACATGGCCAGGTCGTGTGCATACGCAGGATGACTGTCGTTGGTGGATGCAGAGGCGATCGTCCCCTCAAGGGAGACACGCGCATCAGAGGGACAAAATGGACGCGTGCTGTCATGTTTGACGTGCACCTTCCTAATCCGGACTTCACTGCGATGCCTGACTTCGCCTCCCTGAACGCAACTCTGACTCGCGCTGCGAGGACGACGCAGCGACTCGGAAAGGTTCCGCCCGAACGTCATCGTCGCCACTCGAGAGATACGGTGTGATATAGACCGGCGGAGGTTGCCATTTAGAGCGTCACTATCCCGAGCACCTGACAAACGAGGTGGGACGTCCCCCACGAACGCCAGCGTCTCCTTGATCGCACATATAGGCTCTCCGTGACTGTCCAAGAGCACTGGAGCGCGTCGTAAGATGGGAGTGGGGAAGTTGTCGTTCATCCACAGCTCTGAGCGCTCTGGCATGGGGCTGAGGGGGCTTCTTCCCAAAACGACGTAGGGCAGGGGATTTAAGCAGTGGGATTAGACGCACAGGGCGCTAGTGGAAGTAATTTTCTTCCCCAGGAAGACGAACCCAGCACTGAAATTTAGCAATGAAAGCCTATCACTGTGGTAACAAATTTTGGGTGCAGCAAGACGAGGGGGTATGGAAGGCTGTATTGTATCTGTGGTCCCACCATTGCCTCCTATGTAGTCACAGTTGGAGCATTGAAGGGACGCAATTAATGTTGTACGGAATCATGCATATGAGTTTCGGCTGAAATACTGGGGGAACTTCCCTTAAACAGTCGCTGCGCACAAGCTCCCTTGAAAGTCCGACGAGACTTACGATCACCAAAAAGCTATGCATTACGAGAAACATGCATTAGTACCAGCAGGGATTTTGTCAGGAAAGAGACTCCCCACAAACGCCCAACTATGATCTCAAAATCATACGATATCTCTTATGCAAATGACCAATTAGGCTGTACTAACAAAACATCCGGAAGCAATGATCTAATGGAAAATACGATCTGAATCCCTATATACATTTACTATCGCCCACCTCGCTAGCCATCTGGACACGCAACAACTAAGCCTTTTGGGCTGTGCTATAAGCTATCACGAACGAAATAGTGAAGGGAACACCAGCTACAATGTGGGGTACTGCAGGGCACAAAAGTGAATGAAGCAGAACGGAAGTCTAAGCCAAGTCAGCGGGAGTCGATATAAACTTCCGCTATCCAGTGATCATTACAGGCATTCCAGAGTGCAATGAGCACCAAGCGCTCAAAGGCTATACCCCCAGTACTGCTGCTCCCTAGACGCCAACCTGCAGAACTCGGAGAAGGTGTCTGAGCTGCCATTTGCTAATGTAGAGTCAATGGAAATGAGTAGTTGGAGATGGACAAGAAATTATTAGGACTCACAGCCACGTATGCGGAGAATGCGGAGGCAATTTGAACCGCAAGCTGGCCTCGCGTCACCGGGCCGGCGGACGAGAACAGATCGAGACAATGAGCCCAATCCACGTGATCATAGCCTGGCCACTGAATGGTTAAGACATCAGAAGACAACTCGAAGACGAACGCAAGCCTAGATATTACCATAATTCTCAAAGAAACCTCACGGATCCCAAGAGAACAGGACATGAGGTATCCCACAGGTTCATTGGCATCCACAATCATGCGCTCCAATGCACCGCCTGATCGTACTACCAGTTCTCGCATAGGTATCCCGAGACCACGGGTAGGAGCTCCGATCAGCTCAAATGTGACGGGCACATGGGGTGACGACCGAGAAAGGGGTTTCGATGGTGGAGTTTGCGGAACACGCTTGTAGGATGGGGGAAGCGATGTTGGAAAAGGCGGTTCTAGTGGTGGATTGGCATGAGACAAGGCAGTGTACTGGGAGTGGAATTCTGAAGGGACCGGAGCGTGGAGAGGATTGAGGTAGTGCGACATGACGCGAATGAGGAACAGCAATGAGTACTTGATAGCGAGGACACTAGGTTCAAGGCCTACCATGACTTTATACCTTTCCATTTGACAGCCCGTGGAACAGGTGAAAGGGTGGTCATAAAGGATGAAAGGACTGGAATGAGCACGATATAAGCTGAAAGAAAGCTCAAACGAACGCTGGACGCATCGCACTATTGGTCAAATCATCTCCCGCGAACTCTATCTTCAGGTCGTTAGGATTGCGTCATAGACGATTTCCAGGTTTCCATTGGTCGCGATGAGAAAGGATGGGAGGATAGGAATGCCCTTTGTTCCTGTAGTAATACTCCTCCGATTCACAGTTTTCGTAGGCTGACATCATGAGTGCCTGTTGCATGAGCGTGGGAGATTCGATGACTGACAGCGACAACTTGTGTAGTCGGATCCATCGATGTAGTACGACAAACATCCTATAATTCCGCTGGCATACACGAACAATATGATGTGACCAATCAGCCCTTAGAGGGTTTGAACCGTGTTTGAGCCACATCACATCAGTACTGTGACACTTAAATTATTGGACCGAAGTTCCTTGCAACACCTTGCACCGAGTGATGCTTAATTGCATTTGCATTTCTCACACAACAGATTATTGGTGATTTAAGATGGCTTTTAATGGCAAACAAAATGCCACGTAATACTTAAAGTATGAGCTTGCCATTTAGGATACGTCGTTTCTGGACAAAACTTGAAATTAAAACTCGGTTTTGGGGTTCCTAGATGACAAACCTATATTTTAAGTATTATATTGACATTTTGTTTGCCATTAAAAGCTATCTTAAATCACCAAAAATCTGTTGTGTCAGCCAGGGAGTGACTACTTGATCCGATAGTGTCAACAACGTGATGACTGAAATATTTACACCATAATATGAGCGAGTGATCAGAGAAGCCAAGGTTACTGTAGTACTGAAGTTTAGGAATAGTTTGGCGACGACGGCGGAGCCGGAATACTATACAAAAGTGTTCATACAGATACAAATATACTCAGATACACAGAAACCCCGATGGCCAGTAGGCACATGCCATACTTGACCACTGGCCCACCCACTGCATAGGGCACCCTGGTAGTTGCTGCACCAAGGCTGGAGAGCATCCTACTTATAAGTGCGACGACTCTCATCGTGGCATTATCAAAGCTATCCAATGCGGGTCGAGCGTCAATAACAAGTTTCGTTTCTCTTCCTGGATGCTTGACCCCATAATAATCAATGACATATCGTGCCTTCTTCCCAGTTCGCGGACGGCGAACAATCCAATCGTGTCGATCGAAAGGATCGGGTAGACTATGTTACGGAGCCCATTTCAGGTATCGATGTCTCGTATACGAAAGACACATACGTGAAATAAGAAGGAAAGAACCACTTCCCGACTTTGTAAAAACGAGCCTTGTTCGAGGGGTGGCCATGAATACCTGAAAACGATGCGAGCTCGAGCTTGGCCGCTTCAGCATCTCTGGTTAAACGAGTGAATACCGAGAATCCCAAAATATATATGTTCGTACCCTCCATGAAAGCGTGACTCCCACTGCAGAACCTCTTTCCAGGCATCTTCGTTTAGTTTATTGTGGATGAAAACCATAGGTTCGATCCGACCCTCTGACATACTCCAGCCCTTCCGGAGCAACGCATTATAGAATTGTTGGGGTGAGGGATATTCCCAATTCTCCTGCGCTGATGATATACATCAGAAAGCAAAAGAAGAATTGAGGGCCAAACTCACTATTGGTTTGATGACCATACGTCGAGTCTGGAGGGCGTGGAATGGAAGAGATTACTCTCGTCGTTGGCAAGTTACTGGATTGATAAGGGGCGGGTTCTTGACTCTCGACAGGCATATTATTGCGGGCATCGATTGACAAATTTGAGACTGGGCACCTCGCAGGAGGCTGGGACATCGGGGGGTGAGTGGATGAACGTACAGGACATTGAGTGGGTGGAGAGGGTTCGATGACAACCATGAGGGGCGACTGGGATGTAAAATGGACTACCCAAGCAAAGTGGTCTGGTCCATTATAGTGTGCGGCGTCGTGTTTGAGTGACCAATCATGACGGGGTGATACACCTCAATTTGAGGGAATGCCCTGACCTACCGGCGCGAGAGAAATACATAAACATTCTGATGCGAATGGTGCAGCGGATCCATGGTGATTACTTCTACCTGTCAGAGTGGTACCCGAAGAACGAACCTTAAAGCTTGAGTAATTGAATGGATACATACCGCATGGTCCACTGGAAGGCTTGAAGAAGTAGTACATTGCAGAGTTTTCCCAAAAGTTGCAGCAACATTCAAATGAGAGTCTGCCTTCCATGAGTCAGAACTGAACGAGCCGCCAGCCTCCAGGTCCATCACAAGCAAATATAACGAACTTGTTACTCCGCGCGTCAGCGAGGGTACGTTTTGATATGATGGAATCGTACATCCAGCTCGGTTCCGGGCAGGCCGCAGCGCCCGCGATCCCAACTGGTCTTGGAACATGATGCCCGTCCTTCAAATCAAGTAACTGCCCTCTTTCAAGGCACGCCGGTCTAGTTCCCCGCATGTGTATGTATATTCGAGCGCCGTCCGGTTACCCGAGTGTCGAAGTGACGAATCAGATGCCAGCTTCCATTACTAGGTTGACTGCATCTCAGAGTTTATTGTTCGGTTGATCTTCAGGGTGTTGCCCTAATGGAGCTGGATGCAGACTGGTGGTCCGCACACAGCCCACAGTCCAGTGCGCACTTCCGCTTCCAAAATGACAAATAGGTGCATTCGAAACATAGTGATCATCCTCCAGAATCATCCAGAGATTGAGCTCGTCAACGACGTGAGTCACAGTCCTCTGCACTCCCAGTGTTTCAAATATGTAAAATAGCTTCTAGGCTTCCCGGGCAGGTTGCGTAAGTTGATGAGTCAGGTCCTCATGGTCTCTCGTTTGCGTGACGGTTGAACGTATTTGGCTCCGGTATTCTGCAAGTACCGAAGATCTTGGCTGATCGGAGACTTGAATAAATCGAAGCTGACCCCCTCTCTGTATGTTTAGCTCCGGTACCTGGCGGGTACTGGGGACGTTAACGTACTCCACACACCCAAAGCTTCCATCCATTCCACAGCCCCAATCCTGATGAGATAAATAGACCCACAGAAATCAGGCTAGCCAGCCGTCCTCTACATTCTGCTGACCACCTAACTCTTTGACAGTCCTCGTCATGTCAGCTGAAAAAGAGTTCAATACCTCCTCCAAATTTCATCCTCCGAAAGGGTACGAGGCCTGGAAGATTCGAAATGAATACCCTACCGCTTTCGACGAAAGACCAAAGTGGCTTGATATAGACTTTACAAAGGATGCGAAGGCTTATAGCGAGGCTATCAAGGAATACATCCTTGAGGGTAATGTAGAGAATAATTTCGTCGTTCAGGACAATAAGGTAAACTTATTTGGAACAAGTTGCTCTTATTTGATCAACAAGCGATCATCCACTGTAGGTCCGTGACTGGTACCATCCGGTATGGTTGCACTACGGGGATAATGGCCGAGAACCAATCAACGGCCTTAAATACGCCGCCGAAATCCCAGAGAAATTTATTTCGGAGAATCAGAATCGCATCTTACAGTGCTGGTTGTGCAGTTACTTCAACGTTCGAGGTCAGTACCATAACACGGTAATATTTGCCACTCTGACAGATCGACAGCTGCCACGGTTCTGCGTAGTTTGTGGGCCGATCCAAACAATCCACAGTGGGACAAAGGGCATCCCGTCATTTTCCCTGAAGGATCCATCATCTTCGAGAATGTCTTCTGCGATGTCACCGAGAAAGAAGTTTACACTCTAGCAGGGTCCCCTACGGCCGATGCTTGCATTGCCATGATAGGCCCAGACGGCCACCCAAATCCTAAAGTTCGCAGGGATACAGCCGATCATCTTCGTCTCATCCAGACTGACTTTGCTGCACGCGACAACCGTTTCCCTGACGTTGGCTGGGTGTTTGGCACTTTCATATATGACCGTACTCGGGGTGCTAAGGAAAATCCTGGTGTTGGTGACGTTTACTTCACATACTTGATACGATGCTGAAACCCAAATCTCCAGGGCAATCCGTGGTACAACCTCACTCCAGTTGGAGTTCAGTGGGGAAATGACCCGAGTTTGACTCAAGAGGCACATGACAACGGGGCGTTATCCAAGGAGTGTTGGATTAACGGTCATGCTCTTGATTTGGTCAAGAGCTTGAGAGGAGACAGGCCATGGCTGGGCTGGCATGGTCGCCTGGATGGGTCAGTCTTCGGCCTATGTCATGTTGCGCAGATGTGCTAACGACATTTGGTCAGATTGGTTGATGACTTCATGAGCACCTGTACATCTTGCCATGCGACCGCTCAGCTTACCCCTGACGGCAAACACAGCTCTGTGTCATTTGTCCAGAAGCCTGAACCCAAGAAAGTTCCGGCCGGGGATGGGCCAGGGATATGGGTTCAGGAGGACAAGGAAGCGATAGAAAGATGGTAAATGAAGTTTGGCTATTTGAGTTGCCGAGACATTCAAGTCCCGCAGGTTCCGCAACGTCAAAGCTGGAGAACCCTTCGATAAAGATCATCTGTCAGCCGATTACAACCGGCACGTTCTATTCGGTTATGAAAACTACTTGGATTGGAAAGAGAAGCACCCCCCCAACGCCACCACCGACGCTGCCTCCAGACCCGGGTATTGACATGACTCTTGTAGCCCCTTTGTTTCTGATGCTTGATTCCTGCTTGACTGGAGGTGCCAAACTGTCTCTCAGCATCTACCTTCATGTTTCATCGTTTTTGGCTTCGTTTCCCGCTGCTGCCTTGTGTTTTCTGCTCGGCATTTCTTTTGTTGTATCCGTGTTGTAAGATTTACCTGTTGTCTCCTAGCTAACAAGAAAGATGCAGACGAATGTCGATATGTAATGATTGTCCTTTTCCAGGATACGATACATGAGTTGGTGATCAAGTTGGCGATCAAGATTACATGATTCAGACCTAGTCTCGAATCAGATGATCCAGGAAATCACCCAGCGAAGACTACGTGTGTGTGCGGTTCTGGTCGCCGGAAATATGCGAGCTTCTCAGAAGGACTTAAAGGCCCAAACACTGGGTTAAAGACTGCACAATATGTATTTGCTTTCCTGGTACGAACTCGTACAGTGCGCAACTGATAACCTTCACTAATTTCTGGCATCTGCAACGATCCCGTGTATCAGCAGCAAGTAACAGGGGACTCAGATTTGTTCGCATTTTGCTCTTGTGGTTATATTTCGTTTGGGAACATCCATCAAGGCCCAGATGGTAATCACGGAAGAGATCGTGTAGGCTTCGAATGATAGCCACCATGCACTCACCAAATCGCGCCGTTCTGCCTGCACCTTGGGCAAGATTAGCACGCGATTGGCCCAAGATTGCCACGCTGGTTTTCCTTTCCTTCTTTCCGTGTTGCAGATTTGCAGTCCACGCATCACCACGCCGGGTTCATCAACAGTCATAGTCAACCTGGTTGACTATGGGCCATCGGTCGTGGCAATGGTAAGCGCGAGACAGGATGCTGCACATTTGACCTCATACTCTAAGGATATCGTCAGCCAGTGAATGGAGATTTTCTTTTCATAATGAGGTAATATGTGTATGATATGCTGTGTTCCTTCGTTGTACGAGGACGCGACGTTGCGCACTCGGACCCATCGCTGTTGCGAATGACAAATCCGTGCACCACTCTCGGGCGTGATATCAAACTATGAGTGCACCAGAACATTAGGACTGGACAACTGGACCATCTTTGTTTGTACACCAATGTCTGGCGCATGATATTAATTTAAAGGGAGACACACGAACGGGTACGATGTCAATGTTTTGGAAGATAGAAAACCACCGAGCTATCCGTGCTATAATAATTGTGTAAGTTTCAGGATCTGTGGAAAGGTAATGCATCCGCGTACTGTTCAAGCTCGTCCTTCAGGTTTCCGGCCCCAACGCTCGGTGCCTTCCGGACCCTCCCCAGTTTTGCTCATCTCTGGACTTTTGTCCTCCATATACTTCTTCTTTCCGCCATACCTCAGCTTTACGTCCGAGCCATTCGGCACGTCATACGGTTCGTCCTTACTGACAGTCCGGTACTCCTCCGTCCCCGCACCCGCCCGACTCCACGGCCCAGAAGGCGGCTCGTATGCACTCTGCGCGGCGTCTGAGGTCGCATCCACCTTATATATGGAGGTGTTTGGTGGAGGTGTGTCGTCGCCGTCCACGAAGTAATTCTCTACGCTGTGTGAGACAGGGTTTGGCGGGTCGTGTTGTGGTCGAGTTATGTGGCTTTCGTGGATGGTGCGGAGGAGGAGCCTGCAACTTGGGCCATTTGAGTGGGTTGCGGAAAGTCGACGGAGTACTATTGTTGGCAACATGGTGTATCGACGTCTTGGAGTGTTAGGCCTTTAGGGAGTCGACTGATGTGTTGAGGAAAGTATGAATAGGAGTCGACTCAGGGGACGGAACACTAAATATTCCAAGTCAGCATGACGGGTTAAGATGACATCATAGCACTCGGCAACTAGTGCATGGTAATAGTCGTAGGAGATGATGTACATGATGCAATGAGTGAATTTACAGTAGTATATATGTAGCTCTACAGCTACTCAGCTGCTTTCTTCTTCTTATCTTCCAACATCTCTACGTTCGCCGCAGGGATCCCTTTGAAGACCCCTGTGTTATTCTCGATCAGCCCCAGAACCTCGTCAGACACGTCTCCTTGAACGACAATCTCATCTTGCCCTTGTGCATTCTTCGTAACAGATGCGCCTGTAGCAAATTTCTGGGCTAGGAACTTGGCTGCCTTCTTCAACTCAATGTCTATCACACACACGACGTGCTAATCAGCAAGGCTGTCACCCGAAAAGGCACGCGCAGGCAACCCACCAAACGCTTCAAGGCCATGGATAGCCGTGACAAACTTGCGTTTGTTCCGCTCGATGCGCTTGATCGTGATTTGCGAAGCCTGCCGACATAGGGATCAACCGTTTAGTTAAGAAAAGGTGGACGCAAAATCCACCATTTTCTTCTTAAGAGCAGCATCCGCCTTAGCCTCTGCCTTCGCTTCTTTCTTTGCAGTATCCTTCTCGAGCTTGGCCTGAGCTTCCAAGCTGAGCGTGCCGAGCTTCGACTGGAGAGCCTCTGATCGGTACGATCGTCAAGGGTTTGATTGTGTGATAAAGTAGGCATCGCTCACCCTGCGAATAGTACCTCTCAAATAGCTGGGGGTGACCCGCATGTAACCATTCTTTGCACCTGGTCAAACTCGACCCAAATTCACAATACTCTGGAGGAAACGTGCAAACTATATCGAGAAAAATACTTTCAGGCGGAAAATGTAGGGGGATGAAGACACCATACTCTCGCAATAGAGGACCTGCACAGGCTGGATAGCCTGAGGTTCTTGTTGGTCGGTCGAAGACATTGATCAGATCGCGACCACGTGATTACTCTGACAACTACTCATCGACATCCTCCGCCCATTCTCGAATTATATTTCACAGACAAATCCACTACATTGTACGGTTATAGACCGTGTTCTGCAAATCTGGACATTCACTGAACAATGTGTCAAGCATCGATCCGAGCTGTATCGCGCCCTGTTGCGTCCATCTATTGAGCCGCTGGTGTTTTCCTCACCGCGATCGTTCTCACCATTGCTCTTCTTTGTGATTAGGGTGTTCATTCCAGTCTCCGCACCCTTCAGATGTCCTGACACCTCGGATGATCCACTGCATGAATTGTCAACAGCCAGGTTCAAAATTGCCGACGTGTGAAGCCCTCTGGAGCTCGAATCCGTCCAAGTTCCGCCCCGGGTCGCTTCACGTCGTAGCTGCTCTTCCGTTCGTACTGCTCTGCGATCCGATTCCCTCGCAGTTCCTCAACGCGTCTCTGGGCGCTTGAATCCCTTTCCAGGCGCCGCTTCATCGAACGGTGTACTCGATTCATTGGGCTCTGTCCCTGCTCGGAAACCAGCTCGGGAGGATTGGGTCTGAGTATCGTGGAGGCGACTCTAGTTTAGCTCCGTGACGTGTCCCTGGGAGATCGAGTCTCTTCCTCTCCCCGCCTCTTGAGAAGTGGGGAAACGAGTCGAGCTGGAGGACATGAGTCGTCGCCGGGATGTGATGTGGCTCAGAGAGGAGCGGATACGCAGTGAGTACATATGTGCCCGCGGTCGAAGGTTGATATATTATGGCTAGTGTTAATGGTTGGTTGTGTGATCTCCGCCAGTGTTTCGCAAGGTCGTTAAGCGTCCAAGCTGGCGATTCGGTGGTGCGAGGTAGGTCATTTAGCTCAGTTTCGGAGGGAAATTACATCACCGAGTCTCGCAGGTCAAGGCCTTTGGCTCAGCTGAGAATCTAAACAGCGCTAACGATCTACTCGTACTTGAAAGGGTACAGATAATACAAGACAGGTGGTGATACAAACCAAAGGATCGGAAGCCAGAAGCCACGGCACTCTTACGACACCGCTTGCACGGCACCCTCTGTCGTCTCCTGCAGAGCGGCCTTTTGCTCGCTCTCACTGGATGTAGGTCGGCGAAAGTGTGGTCCATCTCTTCGAGGCTCCGTCCACGTATCTCGACAAAGGTAAAGTAGATCACAAAGATACCCACAAAGTCGATTGCGAGGTACAGGAAGTAGAAACGCCACGAAGAGTTGGTGATACCTACCGGGGCGGTCAGTGACTGCTCTTGGTATTGAATTCATTAGCTTTGTGGCCAAATATCAGAACTAGTAGATCAACACGGGTATCGCGAGCAGTTTCATCCCATTCCAGGACCAATACCCACCCGTGTGTTTTCTTATTGTTCGTTCATTCGTTCGTCCATCAATCACTCTGCACCATAGTCTCTCTATTGGCCTACCAGTACCGCCAATCTGTCTGACCTCTATCCCTTCTTCGAAGAGCTCAAGAGCATCTCGTCACGGTGACCTCGAACATGACGTCAGCATCGATGTCCCCCACGATCAGTGCCGCCATCGAGCAGCACATCAGCCCCTTCTTTGATGCGTCCACCCACTACGGTGCCTCGAACCAACTCGCGTCCAGCCTCGTCCCCCAATCTTACATCGACCCATCTAAACCCGAGTCAATCAGGGCCGTTGCAGAGGCGATCTGGAACGGACTGCAAATTACCGCTCAGGTCAAATGAAATAGGCCTACTTGGCACAATTCCAGTTCCCGTCACGGGTAACATGCCCGCTGCGACGTCCAAGCTGGTAAACAAGACTGGCGCGAACCCAGGGCTGTACGCAGCCGGGTGGCATGTCATCTCCGCCGCGTGAGTGCTTGACTCTTTCCTTGAATCGTCGACGTTGGGAGGCAAAACTGATTTGGACAATGCTCATCGCTTTGCAGGTCATGGACGCTCTGGGTCAATGCTACGACGAACGCGAAGGTCATGACGGCCATTCACGAGTCGAAGACAGCGAAAAGTGAGTGACGGTGTGGCCTGCTGTCACGCTGTTGTTCAACTATAAAAGCCAAACGGAGTCTTAAAAAGAGATTCGCCAGTCTCTCTCTCTTGCACTTACCCCACCACTGAATCCAGCAAACTCTGCGAGCGAACGTTCTATCCGACTTGGTCTGTGCGGGTTCTACAGCAGCCTCCACCGCGACCCCAGCGCAATCATTACCAGTCGGACAGTAAGTGTCCAAGAAAGACGACTGCATCTCATCTATCTATTCAAGGTAAGTTTGGCCTTTGGATAATCGTCGTGCAACTCTGTATCCCAAACTCAAGATTTCGATTCTAGTGACAGGCATGTCGTGTAAATCGGTGCTCGCTCTGTTTCCGACTTTGTCGTCGGGTTTTCGACACTGCCCACCCTCATTCATTGTCCCGAGATGTATTGCACGCGGAAACGGAATGAATTCATGTTGATAATCAGGTCATGACTTTCAACGCGAGTCCATGCCTTTCACCAATACGGCTCGGATCAGGATCAGCAATATTTACATTGGTCACCTCCCGCCGCCCTACCGTCGGGAGACGGTATGAATTCATGTTGGCAATTGGGACTGGCTTTCAACACGAATCCATACTGTCTTCCCCACCATATTGGAATGGGTGTTGTTTGTTGCGCGTTTGGTACCTTTTGTTGTCCTTCTCGAAGAGAATCAGTGACGTGTTTACTCTTTGTCAACTCCAGCCTTCTTCGGGTACAAATATGCAGAGCTGTCATCCATCAACCAGAAATACGATCCCGGAAACTGTGAGTTGATACTTGGCTTGCTTTAAGACATGAACACTGACGAATGGTGACAGTCTTCACAACATACAAGGTAAACAGTCCCTCCCTGAATGATGCCATCTAAGTAATTAATGTCCTCCAGGGTGTCGATTCTGTGACGAATCTCACCGCTTACCAATGTTGTTCTAACAAACAGAACGAGCTGCTCTAAAGAGTTTAAATGGATCTAGGACACACACCGGTCAATCTTTCAAATCGATTGGGGAAGTTCATTTCATGTTTTCCCGAGAGGATGCTACCTTAACTGTAACTATTGAGTACAGCGTAGTCTGAACCACGGAGAAAGTTAAATGGAGGGACTGCCATCAATATAACTATCTACGTCTGGGAACCTACTTCACGAGCATCACTCAAAGTCCATTTGCATCGAATCATCCCCTTCAACATGTCTCGACTCACTCGATGTTGGTTTACCTTCAACGTTGGGGGAAGGTAGGCTTGGTGGCAGCTGCTGTGGTGCCTGATCAGGTGAAGGGTGCTGAGTTGATGGCGGTGAAGGCGTGCGCTGCGCATCTCGCCTCTTTGATCGTGCAGAGGGGTTAAAGAAGCCACATTTGAGGCAAATATATTCTGTCCAGATGATAGTCAACGAACGGCACATCACAACCATGCAAGGGAACTGACGTGTATCCTCCCATATGTTTTCTTTAACAAGACCGTTGTGAGCGAAACATTTCTGACAGATGAGTGCATAACGTGAAGCAGCGACAGTGGCAGATTGCTCGTCATCGTCACCCAGGATCGCATCTGCAAGCTTGTCATACCAGTGTTTACGTGCCGCTTGAATAGGCTGGGGAGTTGCTAATGGCCTTGTGTGTCAGCATAGCAAGTGACCCATAGATAGCAGCACACACGGGAAAGTTGCAACACCGGACCTCGAAGCTGTCCATTGGGCGTTTGTAGATGTTGCTTCTGAGGAGACTGAGGATATGGCTGTGAGGCAAGTGGGGTCTGGGGTACGGAAGTAAGGGGAGCGTTCCGCCTTCGCAGGGGTGTGGTCCCTGGACTAAGCGGTGCTTGTTCGTCGTACTTCTCAATGAGATTTCGCGTATTGTAATAGTTCGTTTTCTTCTTAATCTCTTCTACCGTGTCACGTTGCTTCTTGAGCACCTCCTTGAGCGTCTTTTCTGAATGCAGGGAATGAGTGACGGGTACAGGATGAGTGGACGATGAGGACGGACGAACCTTCGCGGTTGCCCTTCCACGAGTACCATATCTGCATCATCCTCCGCGCAAACAGGATTCTTAGGATCCGAACATGAGCCTGCTACCAAGTGAAGGACATCCACGATGCCACATACAGTATAGGTCCAACGACCATCCCTGCCGTCCCGAACTTCGATTCGTGCCACGCCGACGGTAACGTCCGCGTATACCATAGACTGACATAGGCAAACCAGACGAAAAACGTTCCAAGTGTGAACTGCAGCGTTGTACGTCGTTCGCGCAGGCGGATCTCAGCGAGACGCGTCTGACGCTTCTGCACGTCTGCTGCGAGTCCAGAAAGGATGGTCTCATAATCTTCAGATTTTCCCTGTTGAGCATGCTGTTTCTGTGGTTTAAAACTTGAGACGTAGTAAAGTTGCTGACCTTTCGAAACCAACGGGCGAGGAAGGACATCGCGGGAGAGATGAGCAACGTCAGGATGCCCCAAATTTAGATACGTAGAGTCAACACAGCCACCACGCGGAGACCGTGACGCAGACGGTCGTCACTATGATCGCTTCCTTCCAGCACTGATATCAAAACCACGAACTAGTCCTACCAGGGCTTAGATAAAAGAGAAGATAAACAGCATGCATGAAGAGACACAACCAGTGTTACCGAGTCTGTCGCTCTATATATTTCGTCTTTGTGGGAGTCATGTGGAAACCTGCAAAGCCTGCAACAACGCACGATAAAGGGTCGCAGCGTGCAAGTGGGTCGAGCTAGCTCACACCATAGTACATACAGCGCTCTTAAACACGTGCACAACACATCGCAGTACCCGTTTAGTTCCCTATATCGTCCTGCACAAAGGCACATGCATAGTTGCCATCTCTATCTGTAGCTATCTGTAGGCTATACATTTCCAAAGCACCTGCAGGACAACAGAAACTTACATTCTCCATCCAGTGATAGTTTCCTAAATAGTCTCTTAGCAAGAATGCCAATAATGCAGAGAGCAAATATATTGTGACATGAACTGTGAGTGCAAGTCCAGCTAAGCAGTTGAAGCCAATTTGGACGGTAAGTGTGTTGATACCGAGCAGCTGTGTGATTGCAAGCACAGCTGGATTGCTTGGCCTGGAAGTCATGTTGGCCACAGCAAGGAGAGGAAGTGCAAGCAAGAAAAGAGAGGAAGCCCAAGCGAATATATATAACGTATAATAGGGCTCAGAGGGGTATGAAATAACGAGAATGTTGGGTGCGGCTTTCAGATTTTGTATGCTGGAGCCTGGCAACTTTGACCATGTATCTCAGAGGCTCGCGTAGAGTAACAACAGTCTGGGCGAGAAATATGATACCGAGTCACGTTTACGTTGAGCCAGGATCATTGCCACTGCCGACACTTTTCATTGTTCACCTTGTTATCAGGCGAGTCCGCCCAACGTTGATTGCGCTCGTTATCCCCTCAGGTTCTTCAAAGTCAAGCATGACCGCTGATCGAGGAGATGATTCTAGTTCACCAAATCTGGACTGATTAGATAATTCTGCGCTTGATAAGGCAAATTTGATTCTAGGAGAGCACTGACATCGATCACTCATCTTGTCTTGCTTCGCTTTCCAAAGATGCCGCCTTCAGCATCGAAGCAGAAACGACTCGCAGAAAAGGCTGCAAAGCAGGCAGCAAAGCAATATGGCGACACTGCAACATCTACCTCGACACCTACGGGATCAGTTACTGGCAGCGCCGCCAACACTCCACTCACCAGCGTCTCCGCTGCAAACAGCACCGATGACTTAATTTCTATGGCAAAACTCCAAATCGCAACAGAGAGGTACATACTTTGTATAATCATGAGATCCTGGCTGAACACAACGTAGGAGTGCTGCCGGAGTGCTTGTCTCTGATCCAAAAGGTCGAGATATCAAAATCGATGCTTACACACTTTCCTTCCACGGCCGCCTGCTCATCGAGGGTGCCGAGATATCTCTTAACTACGGACAGAGGTATGGTCTCTTGGGCGAGAATGGATCTGGGAAGGTTCGTTTAGTCATCGCTGTCGTGTGATGATCGCTCACGACATTACAGTCAACATTTCTTCAATCAATGGCGGAGCGCGACATTGAAATTCCTCCTCACGTCGATATTTATCTCGTAAGGGGAGAAGCTGAACCATCCGAGGTGAACGCGCTAGATTTCATCATTGCCTCTGCAAAAGAGAAGGTTGCCAAACTCGAAAAGCGGATCGAAGACCTATCCATCGCTGACAACGTGGATGAAGCAGCCCTCGACGCCGCATATGAAGAGCTCGAAGAACTGGATCCGAGCTCGTTTGAAGTAAAAGCAGGAAGCATTCTCCACGGTCTCGGTTTCAGTCCAGCAATGATGCAGAAACCGACCAAGGACATGAGTGGTGGTTGGAGAATGAGAGTCGCCCTCGCCCGAGCTCTGTTCGTGAAACCGCATCTGTTACTACTCGACGAACCAACGAACCACCTCGATCTGGGTGCGGTCGTCTGGCTCGAGGCCTACTTGTCCACATATAACCACATCCTCGTTATCACGTCCCATTCGCAAGACTTCATGGACTCCGTATGTACGAATATCATGGACCTGACGATGAAGAAAAAGCTTGTGTACTACACGGGTAATTATTCGACCTACGTTCGCACGAAGGGGGAGAACGAGGTGAACCAGATGAAAGCGTACCACAAACAACAAGAAGAAATCGCCCACATCAAAAAGTAAGATGAAAATCGAATCCCTGATAACCCGCTGATAAGCACCAATTAGATTCATTGCGTCAGCCGGTACATACGCCAACCTTGTGAAACAAGCCAAATCAAAACAAAAGATTATCGACAAAATGGAAGCCGCAGGTCTCATAGAGAAGGTTGAAACCCCACGGCCCTTGCGCTTCCACTTTGAAGATATCCGCAAGCTCCCACCTCCTATCATCGCCTTTAATGACGTTGCATTCTCGTACTCTGGAAGACGTCAAGACTACCTGTACGAACATCTATCATTCGGTATTGAGTAAGTAGCAACCTGCAATCTGCGTGGAGATTGTCGCTCAGTTTACACTGTGAACCACAGCATGGACTCTCGCATCGCCATTCTTGGCGCAAATGGTGCAGGAAAGTCTACCCTTCTCAACCTTATCACTGGCGTACTTCAAACGTGCGAGGGAACGATCTCTAAGCACTCCGCTCTAAAACTAGCGAAATACTCGCAGCACTCCGCCGACCAACTTCCATATGACAAATCGCCAATCGAGTACTTCCAAAGTCTCTTCGCCGAGAAATATCCTGAGAAAGACGGACAAGTGAGCCTACCCAGCCTCCTAACTATGCACTTATCTCACGCCGCTTCACCGATACAGGCATGGCGGCAGCAGCTCGGCAGATTTGGTCTATCCGGCGCACATCAAGTTTCTCCTATCAAGCAGCTGTCAGACGGTCTGCGGAATCGGTGAGAATCTAATCTCCGAGAGGAACTGCATTGGACCTGATCCATTAAACCAGTGTCGTATTCGCGCAACTAGCTATGGAGCACCCACATATACTTCTGCTGGGTCCGTGGCACCATTATCTCGGCAAACAATTGACGCCAATTCCCGTATAGACGAACCCACGAACCATTTGGATATGGGTTCTATTGATGCTTTGGCTCTTGCCATCAAAGAGTTTGAAGGTGGTGTTGTGATCGTTTCCCATGATTTCCGTGCGTACCCCGTGGTCTCATTGCCTACTCTTCGTTCTTGTTAATGTTTTTCATTTTATGACCAGGCCTCATTTCGCAAGTCGCCGAAGATCTTTGGGAAGTCAGGGACAAAACTGTTCGCAACCTCACAAAGGAAGATATCACCATAATCGACTACAAGAAGAATCTCATCCAACAGAGTAAGTGCCTTCGACGACTCCCACGCGCGTGCACGCCTGACACTTGTCTGTAGGCCAAGTAGCGCTCGAGAAAGCGAAGCTCATCAGCAAGAATACAGCTAAGGGCAAGACATAATCAAGATTGACGAATCAATCTCCTACAACCATAGCAAGCATTCACCGCTCACCTATCCTACGCTCCGTACCGCGGTCTTGCCTCACATTCAGTTTTTTACACGTTCGTTGCGTGCACACGTACATTCTCAACTTCCATGTAGCTTCCGTCTCCTCTACAAATGTCACGATCAGTTCCCCCTACCATGAACCGCGAGGTTGTGAAGTCGTGTTTATTCCGATGGATCGACCTGAAAGATCTCTCTAAACTTGTTTGCACAAAAGCAAGAGTGGGTTCTCCGAGGTCTGATGCGCACGACGACTTGAATGGAGAGACAACGCGCTCACCACGAGGCGCCGTTCTAGTGCTGAACCTAACTCAGTATGCGGGATGACTGAATTCCCAGAGCTAGTGGGCGGCGCGGTCATATGCATATTCCTTGATCCATCAAAACGGACCACATCTCATCTTCGCGCTTCCCAATCAACTCGGAAATACGAAAGCTGTTGGTCGGACGGCTTCGCGTTGACCAACGGGTTGAAGGTGGCGTGGTCTACCGATCGTGATGATGCACGACGGCAAATAATTCCTGCCAGCAGTACATACAGGCTGTCCGAGGTTTTCGCTCGGAGATGTCAATGCGATGAAATTGATTCAGCATGCCAGGCAGTCACATATTTAGGAACCGTGGTAGCCGGTGCATGCTCGGACGGGAACGACTGCCTGGTGACCTGATGCTGACTGAGAGTCAAATAATGATATCCCGGTCGGTGTATCCGTAGCACCGAACCTCGCGTGTCCCTGTAGAAAACGGAGGGAGAGGGGGAGTGCCTGCTCAATACAAATCTCTTACAAGGACTCAGACCACCAATTTGGAATGGTCGCTTACGATGGACATATTATTAAACATCAAACAGGTGCAGCGTGACTCGGTGCCATTTTTTCCCGTGCTCCTCGCAGAAACGAGGCGGGAGTGTTTCGTATTCCAAGGTCCGTACTAGTTGAGGAACGTGGCGCCGCATAATTGCAATACCCGAGCGAGGACTCATCCCCTTTGGATTAAGGTCAAAAACCGTGACGGCACCACGTCGTTTGACACGCTGTATAATATTATCCGCCTGATATTTGCACTGATCGACGCACCTTGCTTCACTTCAACTCGAATGATACAAGTGAGATTACCATTTTAAGCTAAGGGAAAGACAGACAATAGGCAACGAAAATCTGGCACGGGAAGTGTGGTATCGTAACACAGTAGTCGATTACGCACGACGAAGAACAGGCAACGAGAGAATCATGTACTGGTTCTCCCGAGTAGACGTGATGCATCAATGCAATGTCATTCCCTAACATTACTCGAGTGATGGGTAGATCCTCAAACAGGGATGGTCTGATGTAAACCGTATGGGGACTGGGATGGCAATTGTTGCTGTGGTGGGATCGGTTGTCCCTGATACTCACTAGGCAGCGAAAGCTGGACCTGGGAACTGTTAACAGGGTACGAGTTGTAATTGGGCTGCGGGGGGAGAGGGGCGTTGTTGGTAGTTGGACTGGGAGAGTAGCCAACGTGGTTAATATGTTGCTGAAGCGCACCAGGGGGAGGGGAGTAGTTGTATGGTTGGTTCTGGCCCGGAGGAACGATGGGGAGAGCGTAAGGAGAGGCTTGCTGTTGATAGGCGTTATACTGCTGGGGAGGGGGGCCTTGAGGGGGGGCCTGCTGTAGATACGCAGTGTGCGGTTGAGCAGGGGGTCCTTGGGGAGGGACTTGCTGGGGATACGCGCTGTACGGCTGGGTAAGGGGTACGTTGGAGGGATATGCCTTGCAATTTTGGTATGGTATAGCAGGCGCTGCGTTGAACCGAGGTTGAACCATTGGAGCACCGAAGTTGACGGCACCGCTGGTGCCGGTAGCGGCATCTTTGACCGAAGCGGTCCAAATACCTTTGCCACGAATGGCATTGATG
The DNA here is from genome assembly GCA_038092875.1 of Lanmaoa pseudosensibilis. Lineage (NCBI taxonomy): Eukaryota > Fungi > Basidiomycota > Agaricomycetes > Boletales > Boletaceae > Lanmaoa > Lanmaoa pseudosensibilis. Next base: position 30,449 of record JBBPRF010000153.1, read on the forward strand.
ATGGCATACAAGAAGATGACATCGTAGTATATAAACGCTATGGATAACATGAGCAGGTAACATACAACAGTTGAAGTACAAGGACCGTACCGCAGAAGAAGTTCAAGAAGGTAAACACTTCTACTACAGTGAATTCGTGGCAAATTTGATTGGCCATAGGATCTGGTAAGATGATCAATTCACTTTGACGTCTCGTTGACGGAACCATTGGCCTACAATGATCATAAACACATCCGGCAGGGAAGTGGTATGCCTTTCCGGCAACAGTATCACCAGCAGTTCCTCCCCACAGAATCCACAAAATAACTGACGTGTAATTCCGTCCACGTCAGATAGCTAAAAATTGACAACGGGCCATTACACACAGAACCAGATGATTTCGAATAGGATCATGGAAGTGAAGACGCGGTGGCGAAGATTACCCAACACCAAGCTATCTGCACCGTTAAGACAATAGACGGATGACGAGTTTTCACTCACAGAACCGGGAGGGAGAGGGTCGTCAGACATGCTGCACCAAGCCCAAATGGAGCGAAGGACAAGTAGAGGTCTGTGTACCCAGCGACTAGGTACTCGATGTGGGCGCAAATGCCCAACACGACGAGCGAAAAGAGCGAGATGAGTACTGGAAGTTTCGTTAGAAACCTATGTCCTTTCGGGTGAATACCACTATTAGACTCACTAAATATAATTACTCTGAACAAAGGAATGATAGCCATCTTCACTGGCTACAGTAGGAGGTAAATGGAAGGAAAACTGAAAGTGGAGAGAGGGAAGACAATTCGAGCTGCCGTCACCATCTCAATTTGAACTAAACCATGTACGCACTTTGAAGTTGCTCTCGGGAAGCGGAGTACTCGTTTCCGTAAACTTGCGCCGGCCCCAAAAATGTTGACATAAGAGGACACCAGAGTCTGCGAACGATTCGGTGAAAGTCAAGTTGTCGTTGGAAACCTGCTAGAAGTAAATAGCTGGTGTTCATTTTCTCATTTACCCAGACTTCGAGCTTTGGCCCGGCCCATCTGCAAAAACGGTAACGCTTGCTGACTCAACCACAGGCCATTCGAGGAGGGCGGCTAGCAAAGGAAACTCAGGGTCGTCCCTGCGCTTAAACCGATCTGCAGGTGCCACTGGCAGTGTCCCCGTTGCACTTTGAATGCTGATTATCCATCAGCAAATTGGGGACTACGAAAAACGCGCAAACCTCCCCTCTCAACTATAGGAATAGAACAGGAACGTTATCTGATTTCCTTTTTCGTCAGCAGCCGTGATAATCAGAACTCCCAATGGCTTGTGGAAAGTCACCAAGCGATATCGTTGCTTTGCAGATGATAGAAGGCTTGCACAGGCTCAAATCCTGGAAGAAAGTTATTATGTAAGTACCTTGGTCGATATCGAACCCTCACTGCCACCTGCCAAGAGCTACAGTACCGAACTGAGGTTTAACACACATGTCGCATGACATGATCCGAGAAAATCGCCCTCACAGGCTATTGTTTCCCACTGCAGCTGGTATTGTAGGACAATGAGTTGCCGTCGTCCTCTCGATACACACAAGAATAATTACCAACACTGGTGAAATCGGCTAAATCTTAGTCTGTCCATCATATTGAAGGTTTAGAATTAGGGGAAAAAAATTAGACCGTTTTTTGCTGTGTGTAGCTTAGAATTTTGTTTATGTGTGCTTGATGGTTGAATTTCTTCATGAGCCACGAGTCTCTTAGAATGCTGGCCTGTTTGATGGGAAACACGCCTGATGCCCCATCGTGTGACAGCCCACAGCTGGGAGGCAGACACGACACTTGGTCCCGTAACTCTCGTCTCAATTTGGGCAAGTGTTATTTGCTTTGCTCTTTCGGGAGACGATCTTAGTCCTCTCTTTTTGGCCCGGATCATCAACCCGGATTCCCTGCCCCCGTTGGTCAAATCGGCTGGTCGTGCGAATCTCGATTAATTACATAATTGTGTACTTTTTGTCAAGCGTGTCAATCTGCTGAAACATGATCGACCTAAAGTGTGGTTGATGTATAGTCTGTAGGATGTATGGCTATGTGTATGTTTGTCAGTAACTGTGTCGTTACGGCCGATGAACTTGTTATTTTGGTAAGGATGCAAAGTTACATTGGGTTGTAGCCATGGAGATGGGTGGTTCTAGGTCAACGCCGCAGACGTAGAACCACATTTAGTATAGCTCTATTTGTCCTGAGGTAATGTATAAATAAAAACTCTAAGCTAGTAGTACGCACAACGACAAACGGTTAAACGTTTTGCAGTCAGCTGTAAAGGTGAGTCACTGTGCGATGATCGGTTGTTTCAATGTGACGGTGAGATCAATGCTTGGTGCCCGCCCGACTCGGGAGTCCATTTTGTTGTCGCTAAACCTTTTCCGCCGACGTCGGACGCCAGATTTGCTCCCAGCCGTGAATATATACACAGTCAACGCATCAAACCTTGGGCAATTACCATCAAGAACGTATGTCTTGGCCAATGCTTCCGTTGATCAGGAACATCGTGATTGTGCTTGACCATCAGGAGTGCATGTGTTTCTCCAACTTTCTCCACTTCGGCGACAAATAATTTAAGCCACGTTTCGTCAGGTTTGCACTGCACGCGATGTAGGGTGCAACCCCTCAAACCTTGGTCCTAGGACGATGGCAAGCCTTCCACTGACACATGCTTCGGAATGATGTAGATGCTTGGTGGGTACAGCCCCCGGATTGTCGCGAATGTCGCGAAGAAGAAAAAATCAAGTGGAGGGCATCGTCGGGTCTGATTCTTGTTTTTCGGACAATCTACCAGGATACGGGGGTTGGCATGTGGCAAACCAACATAAAGTCCCGAATTCCGAATCACCTCACCAAACACGACACCCTTGAAAGCTTGACGCCTACTGCCCCTTCTAATCAGTGGTTCCCCGTGTACAGGCCCCATGGGCGTGTGTGGTTTGACTCCTCGACTTAGTCCCGCCGACGAGTGGTCCTTACTCGATTGATTGTTCCTTGCCCGATTTCCCCATCCTAACTTGAATATCTCACCCGGGTCACCAGGTCACGCCACAACTGTCAATCGGTCACACAACCGGGGAATGCACGTTCACACGGACTTTCTATTTATTCGGTGACCTTGGTACTTACCTCTTGATTCAACACGCATGACGTGGGAGCGGCCGGAAGCGTTTGGATTCGACCCATTAGGTCCCATGCTCAGCCCCCTACTACGAGAGAAAAACAAAGAAGTGGAAGCTCCTCCGCTCAGTAGCTTTGTCTCCATGACACGATGCACAGCCCTGAAATTCGAATGAGGCCGTTCGCAAGATTGATATTAGATTGAGAGTTGCAACCTATGCTCTCACCCCCTCTGACCCCGTTTCATTACGATAGCTCCCGATTAAATTAGATTCAGCAGCATCTATGGTTCGGTACCAACGGGTCTGATTCGGGGGTGCACCACAAAGTAGAATACCGAGTAAGTGCTCCAGCACAACCTTGTCTTTCCATGCATGCAGAACCTTGTCCTTGCGGTACTTAAAGGCACGCCTCCTCGTAACTTTACTCTTTCCTTCTGATGCGATCAGGTCCCCACTCTCACGCTTTCGAGCCGCGAGTGAGAAACTTGAAAAGGGTATAGAAATGACGCTCCCGAGCAAGCAAAATTCGAATGAGGGTGCGAACTTAAGAGCGGCCATGCCTAAAACATGCGCAGTGCATAAAATATATTATAAATTTTCGTGTCACGGCATGAGAGCACTCATTTGAATGGGAAGAAGACACGTTTCCTTTTGATTTTGGGGCGCATCAGAGAAAGTAGTCTGCGGGTGGACGCTTGGCTGGGATCGACCGGACATCCTATGCAAGCGTGGAATCAGCGTAATTCAGTCCGTACAGAAATGGCAGAAACGTCGACCGAAAATCGAATTATGCGATGGGCGGACAACCCACCCCGCATATCGCCTTTGGGGTGGAGACGAAAACCCCAGGATAATTACATAAATATCTAGTACGAATCTGGAACTTACCGAGGGGGCATGCGAGAAAACTTTATATTCCTGGGCGAGATGTTCATCCAGTTCAAGAATCGAAGCAACGTTACCACACCTAAAAATTGTGACAAGAAAGCATTATGACCGGAAATTGATGTTCAGATGAAAGGCCGACATTCGCGTGTTCAGAGGTGCAGACCACAAACACTCACCGATAACAATAATTGGGAGCGCTCCACACGGTGACAATGGTTCCGTCAAACATGAGTTTATAACCTTCCATTGCGAGTTGATGGGCGCGCGCGATGAGGTCAATGGCATTGTTATGAGCGAACGTCTTGGTAATGTCAGCACCGAACAAGAACCCCGCGCCCCGCGGAGATAATCCCCATCCAGTAATGTCTGGCATGTCACTCGCCCCATCGAGCACATCAACTTTAGCAGGCTGGCAGCAACGCACGGCGAGAACACCTCACCGTCCGGATCTGACCAGAGCAGATCACACATTGGTCCATCATGAGGCACCTCTTGTTTACGATCAATAGCACGGATCTAGAAGCGGAGGCCAAACGAAAAAGGTTGTGATTGAGCTGAATCCTCTGCGCGTGTTTCGGAGCCACATTGGATAGGTTAATACATACTTGATCGATGGCCTGAAGGTTTGGACTCAGCCCGCCGTGCACGCAAAACACCCGGCCGTCCACTATCGCGCCCAAAGCGAGGTAATCGAACACTTCACAGCACCACCTCCACACGTTCGTGCTCCCATATTTCCTTTGGCATTCATCGTAGAATCCATACACTTGTGTAATTTGACGAGATTCGTGGTTTCCACGAATGAGAGTGATGCGTTCAGGATATCGGACCTTAAGAGCAAGTAGGAGCAAGAATGTTTCCACGCTGTAAAACCCTCTGTCCACGAAATCTCCTACGGCAATCACGTATGAGTACACTTGGAGGCCCAGCGCACGAGCACTCGTCATTCTAGATGGACGCACCCATGAAAAGGTAGTTCGTGCCCGGGCAGAACCCGCCAACTTTGAACAACTCCATAAGGTCATAAAACTGGCCGTGAATGTCGCCGCAGATCTTTTGTCGTTATTGCGATTCATAATCACAAACATGCGTGTGGAGCGGAGGAAATGCAAAATGCAAACCGCTGGGCATTCACATTCATGAGTTCAATTCGAAGCTGACGACTCACTGTCACAGGAGAGTCCACGGGTTGAACGTTTGCTTCCTCTATGAGGATCTCACGGGCCTTGAAGCATAGTCTCTTCACCTGTTCCTCGGATATTGGTTCACAGCGTGTTAGTTGTTCTATTTGCCTGGAGTCGACCGAGATGATTCGTTTTTGAATAAGCAACGGAATTGATCGGAGGTACACGAGAATGATGGGCATAATAATGAGAAGCTGCGTGTATCAAAGGCGTGCAACACACCTGTCAAGGTCGCTGGGCATCTTTGGTTGATATGTGCACCAGATAGGACGCTGACTTGTAGTAATAGTGAGGTACAATCGGAGTAGGTGGCACTGCACTGCCTTTCCGGTTCCCATCCGGGCCGTGATGATCGACGAGTCGCAGTCTGCACAGGTTGCTCAGCGGACTCACATGAGTCACCTAAGATTCGATCTTCTTCACAGCATTCGTTTCTGTACATCAGGCACATGTCGAGGGTCACATAGGATGGAGGGGGCGATGTGTATAAACAACAATGTACAGTATCGTGCAATTGGTTATGGACTATGGTGATAGTGATGTAGGTGACCCGGACAACGGAACGTCCTGGTCGTGCGACAAAATGATACAGAGAAGCCGATCCACGAGACGAAAAAGAAACACAGAGCAAACGGGAACTAACAAAGACAGGAGAGACGGGGGGTTGTGGACTGTGAGCTAGGAGCGGTGGGGGAGACACGAAATATGCAGCTGACAAGATGAGATCAAAGTTGGTCAACTTAGGATCTCCCCCGCAGAAGGGCGTCGTGTTTCCATGTTGCTTGGTTGAGGGAGATATGCGATGCATGGTATGGGTAGCTGTGTATAGATGAATGCATGTACGAACTTGACAGCGGCGTTGTTGGGATACTGGAAACCGGAGAATGCTGTACATGCGAGACGCGCATATCACCACGGATCACTCGCTCGTCTTGGATCGGCGCCAAGATGGGAGGCGGGGAATCGTATCTTGGGAGGCTTTGCTGTGGTATCATGGAGTGGTTGTAGCTCCCATGAATGATGTGGTTCTGCGAAGACACATAACCGTTGGCAAGCCCCGAATGATCGGGTACAGACTCGATGGTATGGTATGTGGTTCCATCGTGCCTGTCATCCTGATAAGCAGAGTAATTGGGTGTGGGTGGTCCGGAAGCCTGGGAATGGGGAGACACGGAGTGACCAGAGTCTGGCGACGGCGAACTGACCGCATGGTAATGATTCGGATACGACTGCGGATGTGAGATATGTGAAATGGATAGACGAGAAGATACGGATGAAAGATGGGCTGAAGAAGGGGGGGAGTGATCATGGATATTGTCCATAGACGCGTGGTGAAGGGTGGAGGGCTGAAGTCGCGGTAAGGGTGACTTTTCGCTGTAGGAGTAATCGTACGATTGATCCACCGCACTTGATCCTGACGTATGTGAGGATGGAGACACATAACCATAGCTCGAGTGCTGAGAAGACTCGGTGTACGTTGGTGGACTGTCGCTGTAGTGGGATGGCATAGGAGACGGTTGTGAAGCAATGTGCCCATTTGCCAAACCCTGGGAATGCGGCGAGATCATCGGATAAGCATTCTCCAATGGCGTCGGAGAGCGACTCGAGCTGCTCCCAGAGTGCATACTATCATTGTACACGGGTACATGAGATACAGGAAACGCTTGTACGAGAGGTGGAGGTGAGTCAGGGGGAGGGGGGAGTATCGCATGTTCCAAGGCAGGTGGGGGAGAAGGTGGGTCACTGGACAGGCGTTCGGGGGTCACGATCGCCGAGGAAGGTCGACTATTTTTTGAACCATTGGCGCCGACGGCACGTGCTATCGCAGCGCGTGTGGCGGAGCTCGAGCTTCTGCGTGAGCCAGGGGAAAGATGGATACGGTAGCTAATGAAAGCGTTAGTGATATGTCAGTCAACACATTTGACCGAAACATGCGAATCCTGTAACTCCGTCCAGGGTCGAAAATGAAGAGAGGCAGATCAAACCAAGGTGAAACGGTGCGATAACATTGAACGGACAGGGGACGGCAACATAAATGAGAAGGACAGCGACACTCACTGTTGTTGCAGGTTATCTTGCCTGGAGCATCGAGTTTCGCAACCGGGGAAGGGGCATTTGTGGTTTCGTTCACCTGTGTGAACGCGAAGATGTCGAGCAAGGTGACCACTGGTGGTGAATCCACGGTCGCAAGTGCTGCAGACATGTTTTTTCTTTGCGCCCGACTGTGAGCTGGGCTGGGCTGGCTGGTTGAGCGAAGCAGATGTCGAGGATGACGGGGAAGTGGACTGGCTTGAATCGGAAAGGTATTGAGAGGAAGGGTACTGAGAGTAGACCTGAGAGCCCGCGGAGTCATGTTTTGCGGAGTGACGGGGCATTTGATAGAGTAGTGGATACGTTTGCAGGGCTGCAGAGACGACGGGATCAAGCCTTGCGGAGGAACAGGACTCGGAGCAGGCTTATGAGGAAGCACCTGTCAAGGCGGTACGAAAAAAATACGTAAGGGGATAAATCCAAGTGAAAATATACGAAATAAATGGGGTATGTAGCACTGACAAGAGGTCAGCAATATAATTCGTGCGGACCCTGAATTCTGCTAATTCTCTTTAGGGCTGAATTTTGGCTTTCCCCCCGTTATCTGGATCTCGTCGCTAACCGGCAGCTGCCGTCCGGTACGGGTGCGCAAATATAATTTCGGCGCGGAACCTTTTGCATCTTTCCAATGAGGCTTCTGTCTTCTATATGTGTGAACGACCTCATACTTACGCAGCAAAAGCCGCTCTATATATCACCTCCAGCTATCTGCAGTGGAACCAGTGCACTTCGTCGCCGAAATAAGCTACGACGTCCAAGTCAGCCGTTGTTAATAGTTGTGTTCATTAGGTCGACTTTGATTTCCACGCGTCCAATCAATGCCCGCACCCCACATCTGCAAAGACAGCATGCAACGTTATCGCTTCACGACTCTACCACACTGTGTCAGGACATATGGGAGCTGTAAGTGGAGGACGGTATCAAAAAAGGAAATTCAGGGTCGTTCCTGCGCTAAAACCGAGTTGCAGGTGCTCCGCCGCACTTTTCTGCAATGCTGATGCGCATGTTTTCCTTCGGGCACGTGACCTGTCAACACTAAACCGTTCTTCCTTCGCCACCGTCTGACCTCCACGTCACGGTCCAGCCCAGTGGAGGGCTTAATCGAACAGCGGACTGAATTGCAACCAAGCGACATTGAGCGTAACCTTGCGGTGTGTGTATGGCGATTTTCATCTTCTTTTATGATCAGGCACGCCAATCCCATCCCCCTCCCCTTTTTCGGTGCCGTCTAGACGTAAACAACGTATCAACAACGTGCGATCACCAATCATTTGTCCTGCTTCATTGGCATGTCATTTCAAGAGTACGACATCTCTTGATCGGCTTTTTTTTTTTTTTTGATTCCGTTTATAGTGATGTTGGGGACACAAGCCCTAGTATGTACACTTCGCGTAGGAATCCAGTGGTCTAGCCACTTATCTAGATGCCAGCCGTGTGACCCCCAACTAAGCCGCTTTTGCCGCTACGCTATTCAGCCAATGCTCCCACTCGCGCCCCGGAATGTCCGAAGATCCCACGCCACAACTCAACACCCCCCCCCTGCAAGGTTGTAACCCCCGTGGTCGAGCTAGTCAATATCCCCTTATTTGGTCAAACAGACCTCGGGAATCCCTTTCTTGAACTCTGGGAATCCTTCCTTCACTCAGGTTCTTCAGTGACAGGTATGTTTACCCTGGACTTTCCACTTGGGCTGTAGTGTGTGTGTGGACTGCTCTTGCAAACTTGGTAGCATAGTGTAGTATATGGACTCTTGTCCTAGGGATAGCTTTCCACTGCCTGAGCTCTTGGGAGATTTTACCTCCATACACTAACTACATTGGATTCAAATATCAGAGTATATTTACATTACCATACCAATCAAAAATGTGAGACACTTTTTTACTAGCAGGACTGTATCTATTAGGTGCCTCATCACAGGCAAAGTGCCAGGTGCTCTGGGCTTCCAGTATGTCCTACCAGGACCTACCTACATATATCCACCAGTTTGGTTTCAATTTTTAACACACAATTATTGAGCCATTCGAAAGTGCGGGCCACTTTTTACGCTTTTAATTTATTCTATCACATCTATCTACGAGCAACATTTGAAGCAGTGGATTATGTTACATTACACCATAATACACCATAATAGTCCATTCAATTAAGGGGAAAGCCCAGGATGAAATCAAAAAACATGAGAAACATACCTGATCATTGTATTTGTACGCTACAAAGTTCTCGTGCATTATGTAAGTCTATTGAAGCGTACTGTGAACGCTACAGCGACTACACTCGAGACTGTCGGGATTGAAATTCCAGACATTTCTCGAGAATTGGTGAATGAAGCTTCATTCTTACAGTGTGAGGTGACGACTGACACCGTGACACTGGCAGCGGGTGGTTTTACGGTATGCAAAAATTTTCCTGCGCTCTATGCCCTGAAATATGCCCTTAAAAAATTTGGAATCAACGTGACCATTAGGTATTGACAGAAGGTTTGGTTCCGGCTTTTTTCGAGGTTAGGAATCACTCAGGCTGGGCAGGTTCCGATTTGTGCCCCCATTTTGATATGGGTCGTTTTCCCGAAAAGCTTGAACCTTGGCTGACGTTGCTGTTTGAGATAGTGTTTGGATCTAAATTTCGTCTGTTGAGTTTCAAAAGGTAAGTCGTTTGTTACAGTATATACGCTCGCCTCAGACATGTAATAAGGTTAGAAATTGGGGTCGGACTGATTGAGGAAGTAGCAAAGAAACTTTGTCGAGGAAGGCACCCGTCAAGCACCAGGGGGCTGTGTCAGCTGATCCCCCTAACGAATGGGGTGAGTAAAGCAATCGCACTAACCACTGGATCTCTGGGAACGGTCTCGGAGCTTAACTAACATGTTCTGGGAACGGTGCTGGCATCAGTGTTCGCCGCGCAACCAAACCAAGCATATCTCGCATAGCATTACATGTCATGAAAGCATACTCGACAAGTACATGGGAACAATGAGTAGATACGGTGGAGCAGTGAAATGAAACAAGAACCTAACATCGTGGTACCATATCAGCTCCCAATCGGCTTCCCCACTTCAAAGCCGTTGGTCCAAGCGTGCGGGGCTTCATGTTTTGCATTATGATACCAGATGTGGTCTCGACTTCAGAATACCACTCCGCGGATCCGACTCTCATCCTGCTCGCAACATGGGATTAGAATATGCGAATAGGTTTGCCCATCGTGCTCTTGATATGCAGCGACTTGACGTTTTGCCAATTTTTCTTCAGCAGTGAGACCAGGAAATTGATACCTACGAAAGCCGCATAAAGATCGAAATCAGAAAGTGACGTTAGCATAAGCGTACTCAGCATGACGTTGGCCAACACTTGGTCGTCTGTCATCTGGACGTGTCCTACGGCAACACCCAAGCAGAGCACTTTTTTGAGCTGGAATTTGATAGTCGAGCGGACTTCGACGAGCTTGTTTGTCAGGTCCTCGGAGTGGGAAACGGGGGTTGGGAACTTTCCAGCTGTGGGGGAGATTGGAATGAATATGTCCATCAGTCGCCGCTTGCGAATCTGGGTGCATCACTCATACCTTTGGAGAGACCGGGACCAAGGAGACGAGGAATCTGTTTGATAAGGGCCTCGGAAGCCAAGAAAGCGTCATATTTCTTGGCTAGCTTCTTGACGAGCTTCTTGTTCTTGTTGAGCCTGTGCAGAGAGGTTATCATGTATTCGGTTCGAGGTGATCGATTTCCATACTTCTTCAAGTCATCAACGGACATGTATTCAAGTTCAATTTGCTTTGCACGATCAATGTCGGCTGCATCGGCGAGAATGCAAATGGACATGCGAGGGCGGGGAATGTTGGGCAATCTGCATTGAATAGATCAGCTGCGAACGAGATGATCGAACAAGGGCGGTTATTACTTTACGGTTCCCGAAAAACGTTTGTCTCTCTGGGGGTCATAGTTCTTGAGACCGATTTGGAGCTCGATTGTCTCCACAAAGTTGCGTTTTTTCTCGTCATTGGCGGCAGCAAGAAGCTCTTTGACGGAGCCCCGCACGCTTGACACTGAGAGCTTGCTTCCACTGTTTGGAAACTATCAGACAAAGTGCGAAAATGCGCATCGTTCTCCGTACCTCATGCTTTTGTTCTCCTGTCCTTTCCAGAGGTGGATTCAACTCTCGAGATGATATGGGAAAAATAAGGTTTGGGTGGCTACGACACATATACAGTGTGACATGACTCAGCATCTGACTCAGCAATGTCACATTTTGTCCATATCCGGTATGTCCTCACGTGACTGATACGTTCACGCTTGTTGTCTGAGACGAGGTTGGTGTGGTGCTATCCTTCTGGAGCACAGAAGCCTTTATCTGTGAATAGTCTTTCAATACCCTTGTCTGTGTCTGCTATTTGTATTCTACCTGTCATCCTGTCAAATATCCTGGAACATTATCCGTGAAGGTATGTTGAAGTCTCCAGACTGTATTCGCAACTCACGCTACTGTCTTCCGAAGAACTATGTCACAGCCGTGGCTGGTTGGCCCCGACCAACTGTATGTAGCGTATACACGCGCTCGGTGGCATATGGTTGACTCTATATCCTAGAGAAAGTACCTCAGAATCTGACCAGGCCTCGCTGTCTCCCCGAACGGCGCTCCTCTCACCCCCTCCCTTCGAAGACATCGGGCTAGCAGATGCACCGAGACGAATTCCTCGTGGTCCTGGCATCAAGTTCCGCCATGAACGGGAACGAGCACATTCTACCGCGTCTCCGCGAGACCTATTGGAAATGCTCGTCAGCGAGGAGTACGAATCCAAGCAGACGCGCAAAATCCTGTACACTGCATTTGATCGGCTCGAACACGAAACCAAGCGTGCCGACGCCGCAGAAGCGCGTATAGAAGAAACGATACAGCGAGCGCGAGCTATCAATGAAGCTAGAATAGCTACCCAGCAACAAGCTGGGCGTGCCCAGGAGGAATTGAAGTTGTACAAGCTTCAGCTGGACAATGCCCAAAAGGAAATTCTTCGTGCACAGGACGTACTCAAGGCTATTGAGGCTCAGCGTGATGAAGCGGAGGCCGCGGCTGTCTCTGCTCGCTCAAAGGCGCGTAGGTTGAACGAGGAGCGTTTGATAGAATTGGCTAGAGAGGAGGGTCGTCGATTGGGTTTCGAAGAGGGTGTTCGTCGAGGTAGGAGAATGGGCTATAGGGAAGCTTACGAAGCAGGAGTCGATGATCGGCGTAACGAAATGCAAGAAGTGGCTACCGCTGTGGTGGACAGGTTACTCGAGGCCCGTGATGAACCGGAACAAATCGAGGTCCTGGAGGAGCCCACCCCCGTCCCACCACCCTCCACTTCTAGGTCTGCTCCTGAGGTGCATCGCGTCGAAACTCCAGTCAACTCATCACTTGAAAACCAGCGTCACAGTTCCCGCAGTAGGCGAGATTCCTCAGACAATGCCAGCGGGAGTACCCCGAGGCGTGTGCCTGACCCAATGACCTCGACAGTGGTGGAACCGCGAATCATGCCTGCCGGCACAACCTCCATACCGACGACCATGAGTCAGACATCCCGACCACAGTCGGTGTCTCGACCGTGGGCAGGTCCTCCTGCCGAGCCACCGTTCAGCAGGCCTGCTTCGATTCAGAATTCGCCGCTGAGTGTGCGCCACTCTGAAATTCACGACGGTTACATCCCAACTGCCGACACTCACCATAACATTTCTCTTCCACCACCTCACGAATTGCAACGCAACATACCTTCTCCAACGCCCTCTCAGCGAACCTTGGGACCAGCCTCGGAGAGAGGCAGGAGCCGCGACTACATGTATGATAATTACCCTCCTCCACGTCGTGGCTCTCCCGACGAATCGCTGGCATCTACGAAACAATCCGCTGCATCGAGTATTTCTCAGCTTGACATAGTTGGTTTACCGACCAGTAGTAGGCATCGAGATCGTTCCCAGGGTTTGAGTGTCATTCATGAAGACGCAAGCATGCGGTCAGAACGTACGACAGATTACTCACAAACCATCGCATCCACCTCCCAGACAGGGCGCAAATCATCCCAAGAAATGAGAAGTAGCGAAACACTACACCGGGATAGGAAATCAAGGCAGCAACTTGCAGATGAGCTACGATATTCGGACCCTTCCGAAGCCGAGCAGTGGAGACGACAGTCTGATAGTGTATGTATCCAGCAATTCAATCCAGTTCACCAGCTGAATTTGCTTATTTCTTCCGTGCCAACCCTTGTCACATTCTCAGCAACCCCATGAAGGTCCCCCGAGGCATCGCCCGTCCCACATCACGGTGCCAACACCACTATCCCCTCCCAGAGTCCTACAGCAGCCGGACTCGCGACACCGACGGACAACTTCTGAGCGTCAGGGTCGCCCAGAGACGCGGAGTGAATACAGAGATCAACGTAGAACTCTCTCGTCAGATAGTTCCGTCCCTGAGATCAATGTTGAGCCTCCGGTAAATACTTCATTCTGTCCTCTTTTGGATCGACTGACGTTAATTGAATGAAAACGGCAGTCAGGGCCCCCATCTGATGCCCCATCGAGAGGACGTGGAGACGTTTCTGCCAGTGGCTTGTTAAGCCCCGACCACGCCCACCATCCTTTACCGGTTCCTGCACGTCCAGTATCTAGCGGTCGCGGTTCGCCGGTCCCAAATTCGCCGGTGACTTCTCAAGCAAACTTGGCAGGGCAAATCTATACTGCTCTGCCATATGGACAACCTACGGGTTTCCTCCCATCGTTAACCGCCAATGGCCCTCCCCAGGGCCCAGTAATACCCAATAATACGGGCGGTGGTGCCCCGCCTCAGCGCCACGCTGCTCCATATGGACCTCCTTCATCTGAGAGAGAGACTGGCCGATCAAGGAGCCCCATATCTTTTTACGCGATGTCACCAGTGCCTACTGGAGTCACGTATCCTGCACCCCCCATATCTCGATCCGCTGCATACAATGCAAATTCCTATCCTCAGAGTGCGGGTAGTAATCCTTCGGCCACGTCGGACGGGCGTCGCAGGCGTGATAGCTTAAGCGCCACTGCTGGGATGACGCCTGCTTCCAGGGCCAAGCCAATACAGTCGACAGGTAGTGCCACCGATGACAGTGGTGGTGGTAGCAACCGCAACTCTCGCGTCTCTAGGCGGCAGTCGAACGCGTCCTTGACATCTCAGCAGTCGCGACCGCCCTATCCCCGACACAATCCGAGCCTGTACACTGAATCAGCTTATCTTGCCAGCAGCGATTCTCTCATGGACTCTGTCACGGGCGCGAACACGGCTGCAAATGGTGGTGGCGGGCCAGTCAGACCTGTGCGTGTGCATGGATCACCTGCGTATTCGTATGCTACTCTGCGGACGAACGAATAAGCGCAATGTGTTTCAAATGTTCGGGTTTTTTTTCTGAACTTTTTTTTTCTTTTGTTGTTGTCTCAATGTTGACTTATTCAATATGTTCTGTGTAGTAATGATCGATTGTATTCGCAACCGTAGGTAGATCGCTCAGATTCTTGAACGACGCTACCCAGAAAGGACAGCCTGGATGGCTTACTGCATCTATAGCATACGAGCCTGAAGCGTGTCGACTTGGTCTTTGGCATGGGTAATACTGTAAACCAGTGACCAAACCGTGGGAGTATTGAAGATAGGGGGTACGGCGATACACCCAGTCTCGTTATGCGGAGAGGTTTGTTTATCACATTTTCTCAGTAGAACAGTGTCCTCCTCCAATCGGCATGGGAACGATGGGTAAGACTGACGCAAATGGGTCATTGAAGCCGTGTATCGTAAGGACGGAAACGTAGCCGGAAATCGCTCAAGGCACTCGCATAGAACCTCCTTGTGACGCTATTAGCACCTCAGATTAAACCCACAGATTAACGTGTAATCGATATCAACAACGAGCTCGGTAATATGTGAGGTGATGGGTGACGATGATCCGACGGTGCCCGCACTCGTCCCGTCCTGATGAGGCCTGGAGGACGGCCCGTCGGGAGTCTCGGTCGCCGCAAACGCCGGACATGCATGAACGGTACCGATGAATTATCAAGGGTACCTTGCCGGGACCATAAGTAAAGTCTGATCGGTTGGACAAACGAGGGGGGGGCGACTGCACGGAGAGGGACCTGCGGAGCAACGACCTCATCAACCGTGGCAATGTACCATAGGGAAGAACCGAACGGTCAAGCACCGTTTCCAAACCATGCCAGAGAACCTGCACGACCAGACGAAAGTGTTGCCTTGGGGTTGCACCGCTAGTTGTCTGGGTCAACTAGTACAGTATGTCACTGAGAGGTCGACGCCAAACTTGCAGAGTATAAACCTTCAAAACTGCACCCTGAATGTCGCGGCGGGAAATGGTCGCATCGAAAGGGGGTCCGGGCCCCTTGCATGGTTGCTTGACTCCAGAGAAGCTCGATGATGCGATCCGCAACAACTTCCACAAAGCCTGCGGATGTGGCAGCGATCCTTTGCAGAAAAGGGGACGACCCTGTTTGAGCCTGGCGTAATTCGGAATGGTTCGTAGTTCGTTCCTCATCAAAGTCTTTTTGGAGAATTCACCTAATATTGATGGTTCGATTCGTCATGCATGCACACGTCTCCACACCAACTCGAATTGAAGGCCCCAAACAGTGATCACCATCACTGACTTGCTCATACTAATAGTTGATGGCGTCAAGTCCCGTTGTAAGGCATTAAGCGGGAATCTCTCTTCAGGTCAGGTGAGTCATCTTGTGCTTGTGTCGCAGACGACGGTTCGAATGATGGATAGCACTGAGCATCTCCTGACTACCCACCGCCTTCTGCCTCGCGTGAGTCGCGTCCGCCAAGATGTCACGCGCTCACCTACTATCCAAGAACACCTTCTGTGCCTTCCTCGGTCAGCCCTTGTTCGGTGAGCTAGCTTGCCTGGAAGATTGTACAGTATCTATGCCTGCCTTCGTGATCGAAAACGAAGTGAGTGTACAGCTTATGGCTGTCAAGCTTTCGGGCCTCCTCCTAGTTCTCCGCCGATGTCAAGTATCTTCACGTGGACTGACAACTGCGGCGAAAGAGGGATACGTATCGTACCCGCTAAGCGTTTTCAATGCCAAGCCGACACAAGGACCTTTTCAGACTGACCCTTCCGTTCGCCATGTGGATGTGGTGAGAGACCGATATGCTCATGTCTGCCACTCGCATTGCTCGTGACGAATAATTCACATTCTTCGAGCCTCAAATTTTCCAGATTACTTCGACTACTGATAGAATGGTAGTCTTGCACAGGCCCTGAGTTGGTATTTCAATCGACAGTCATTCCTCATGCCTTCGAGTCTCGAATCACCACGACATTATCCTCTGACGCACACCCTCCCACCAAGATGTGCCAGCCCTGCGCAACTTTTCCTCCTCCTGGAAATATGCAGCGTCACCTGTTTTCCATGCTGCATCCGTTTCTAAATCTACTTGCAAGAGCGGTACAAGATGTTGCCGTCTTCCGAGACCGAATCGCTCGTATGCGACATAACCCGCGTAGAGAACGATGTACAGTACGACACCGATGTACGTGGCGACGACATTCTGAAAAGAACATCGCCGTGTGAGCGACATACATATCCTAATACATACGCGACACGAATACTTACTCTTGCGCTGAACGGTTGCACCTTGACTGCAGAATAGCCCTCTGCAATAAACATGAGTGATGCAAGGACGACGACGCCGATGGGTAGCAATGGGAACAAAGGTTGAGTGTAGGGCAAATCAGTGAGGGGTCGTCCCTGTGCTTTCCATGCCGCTCGAAAGCGGAGTGAAATGAATCCAATCGAACCCCACACCAATAATGCTGATATCCCTGTCAAGTTAACCAACCACGTAAAGACGATACCTTGACCCCAGATAGTGGTCAAGAAAGCGAGGAACGACACTGCTAGGGACATGCTGTGAAGCCGTTATCGTGTGACGCGGTCCTGAGCAGGGTTGGGGATGCTCACAACAATGCAGGAATGGGAACACCATTCTTGTTCGCCCACCCAAAGATGCGAGGTGCTTGACCTGCCCTAGCCAAAGCAAATAACATTCGGGAACTTCCATAGAAGGCCGAATTGGTTGCAGACAACACAGCAGTGAGCAGGACTGCATTGACGACATGCACGCCGGCACCAAAGCCCGCACGTTGGAATACAACAGTCAACGGAGACGCTGTCACATCCGAGCCTACGGATCAGGCATGTTAACGACCTTGAATGATACACAAAGATGAAAAAGCCTTACTGTAAGCTGCCCTGAATAAAGTCGGATCCTGCCAACTGATACACAATCCGATGGTCAGGATGGTAAGGATATAGAAGAGCACAATTCGAAAAAATGTCGCTTTCACGGCACTCGGAACTGTTTTCCATGGGTGAGCCGACTCCCCGGCGGCGACGGCGACCAGTTCTACTCCTCCAAAAGAGTAAAACGCATACACAAACGTTTGTGCAAAGTTCGTAAATCCGCCAATGAACGCTTGTCCATTTTGGAAGTTTGAAAGCCCCTTTCGGGAAATGTGTTCAGTCATGAGGACACCCTAGCCCAGTCACTTACCGGTCCTGGGTGACCTTTTATCCCACCCCAGTCATAAATGAGGCCGACAAAGATGAAAAGGATTATCATCACGACCTTGATGGACGCAAACCAATATTCGGATTCACCTGTCAAAGAGTCAAGCCTGCCAAGTAAATATAACTTGGGAAGATCGTACCGTAGACCCGAACATGTATCAGCTGCATCAAGAATATCGGAGCGATAATCACAAGAGCCCATTGCCAAGGCTGTACTTGCGGTGCCCAGAACTATATGCCATGTCCATTAGCATACCAACATCCCGTTCCTCGCCGATACGGATCATTACCTGTAATATCACAGCAGCCGCAGTCAACTCGCTCGCTGATGGAAACCAAAAAGGTAGGCGAGGAGGGGTCTTCTTACGGCAAGATAGCCTGTATGTGTGCACTCACGTATCGATAGACTCCTACGATGGAATATGAGCTGCATGGAACACAGTGGCCGGAACATCACGAACCATTGTAACCAATAATTCCAGCCTATTGTACCAAAGGAGTCAAGGCTCACATGCTTCCAGTTCCAACGACATGATGTTACCTAGCGTAAATCCGAGAGCAGGGGACACGAATCGACTGCCGAACACCGAGAATGCACCGGAGACCGGGAACATGGCAGCCATTTCGCCTCTAGCAACAAAAATGGACGCGTGATCGTCTCTCAGAGCAGAAAGGGAATGGCTTACAGTGTAATGACAACGGTATAGACAAATAAACCGACGACTATGTAGGAGAGTAAGGCACTTCCTGGGCCGGCGAGTG